>JAGDQP010006766.1:48003-70575 GCA_022664845.1 Lepisma saccharinum | reverse complement strand
TGTCTGGCAGAACCACTGCATACATACATTCAAAATGCAGCTGAACAAGGATGCTACGTAAGAATTATTTTAAATTCACACGCGAAAATAAAGCAATGAGAATGCTCTTTTCAATCAACAAGAATGGTGAAGTATTATTTGTGGAGGGAAGGAGTGATTTTTTTTTAATATGTCCACTGAAGAGATTTGATCAACTCATTTAGAAGCGAAGTCACGAAAAATCAACTGTCCATTTTTTTCTCTCTCCTGTGCCATACAAACTCCTCTAGAATTTCAAACGTATATACATTCCTATCCACATAAAGGCACATATACAAATATATATTAATGTACACGTGAATTATGGCTGAAAAGAACCTAAAAAGAGTAAATAAAACACTAAGCAAATATACTCTCTCAAAATAAGTGGAGGATAAAACAGAAGAGAGAAGGGAGATGTATAAAGCTCTTCTACTTTTCTTTCTTTCTCGTTAGTGAAGCAATTAAAAGTGTTTATGGCTTTAGATGGCAATTTGAGGCTATGTTAGATGATCCTGAAATACGAGAAGAGGGAAAAGAAATTACACAATTCATCTTATAATACACATCAAAAGGAAAAACAGAAATAAATTGTCCGGAAACAAGTAGGGCCTAAGCGACTACCTACTACTTCTAGTGACAGATCCTCATCTGTAAGTTCAGTCGTCTCTTCTTGACCACATCGTGGGTTCAATTAATTTTAGTGCGAAGGCTTAAGTCACTTTTTTCTTCTTCAACGAAATAGTGCATTTTATGCGTTGTAACCATTCGCACCGTGAACCGCCATATTAGAAAATGGCCGCCAAAACAGTTTTTGGCTATAACTTTTGACTGAATGGTCCTATTCTAATTTTCTTTTCGTTAAGTTGTTCATTATTTAATTCTTTAGATATAAATAATAACGAACTACTTATTTTTAAGTATTGTAGGCACTGGGAGTGCACTCTGGGTCACCGTGTTGACAATAGTCATCAAAATTAGTTTTTTGAGAGTATAACTTTTGAGTGAATGGTTCTATTCTTGTTCTCTTTAATTGTTCATAACTTAATTCCTCAAAAGTAAATCATAACGAATTAGTTATTTTGAGCATAGTAGACATTGGTAGTATTCACTCTGAGCCGCCATATTGGAAAATAGCAGCTAAAATCTATTTTGAGGCTATGACTTTTAAGCGAATAGTCTTATTGTATTTATCTATTTATAAATTTCTCATCTCCCCAAATGTAAATGTTAACGAACTAGTTATCTTATGTGTTGTAGGCATTACCAGCTTACACTGTAACTTGCCATATCGAGCAATGGCCTTCAAAGTAAGTTTTTGGCGATAACATTTGAGTGAATGTTCCTATTGTAATTTTCTGTTTAAAAAAAATAGTTAATAATTTAATTCCCCAAATGTAAATTATACAATGGACTAGTTGATTTAAGGTTTGCAGGTTTCGAGTGAAAAGTCCTATTGTGATATTTTAAATTGTTCTTCATTTAATTCCCCACAGGAAAAGTAAAAGCTATATAGTGTGGCAAAAATCATTAGTTTAACCAGAAAACCTAAAATGCACCTTTTACAGAAATATTATTATCTATTTCGTCTAGAATTAGTATTTAAAATTACTTGCTCACTTAACTTTAACAGTTTCATTACTTTCTTTCATCTGTGTGTATTTTTCCAACCTAAAGTACAAGGCCTATTTTGATTCCAGAGTTCGAGTTCTGCGACAAACTAATAATCAGATAGTGACATTATTATTGACAAAATTTGTGCCACTTACACAGATGTGTAAATTTTACAGAGACAGTATTGTGAAAGGTTAGGTTAGGCTAGGTTGTGAAAAGTTAGTTTGAGGTTGAGTTCAGTAGTTTGTATTCATTTTCTCAGTAAATGGCGTCGTGGTATCCCTCGCTGCTTTAATACAATTCAGTGTTGCAAACATAGTGTATGTTTTTCTCATTGCAAAAATCCCTATGATTCAGTTTTCATTTCAGCTGAAGCTTTCGGTTTCTGTTTTCTCCAGTTCAGAGAGTTATTTTTTCAAGAGGGTCTACCTTGTCGACGTAGTTAAATATGATAATGCATGGGACCCTTGAATTCAAAAAGAAGTAGCTAACACATCAGAACCAAGTATAGGGTCTACCACGTATTAGATTTGATAGCATTTTATAATTTTGAGGATCGGCGTTGTCCATCTCTACCACGCAGACATTCTCGAGCACCATTTCCATTATTTTAGCTATATTAACTTAAAAGGCACTTTGAAACGAAATTGTTGAGTTGATGCTCTATCTTAGAATGTCACTATCGTATGATTCAATGTCAGGTTTATCAACGGATTTAGGTAACTCCAAATTGCTAATTTTCAATATTCAGTCGCAAAACCATATCGACGATGCCTACAATGTTTGAAATACATAAACAATTAGATTGCCGTACTTTTTTATGATTTTAAAGTAAACAATTTGCAAGAAGAATTATTGAAATCGATGGATTAGTTCCGGGGCCGTAATCAGCCTAGAGCCTCATGGGGCAAAGGATTTTATATATCATATTCAACTGTTTTTTATCCACTGCTGGATGAAGTCCTCCTCTTTTATTTCGACATATCTCGGTCTGCTGCTATCCTCATCCATGTAGCTTCTGAAGAAATGCTTGAAATCATAGGATTTCAAACGGTCAATGATGTTTGTAACATAATTCGTGTCATTCATCACGTGATGTGATGCCATTGGTGATTGTGGTTGAATGATCTAAGTAATGCTGGGTACCACTATTTTACCTCTTTACTTTTTTTACTTGTCTATTTATTATCAATATGTATTATCATGACAATAAAACCAATAATGGTCATTAATTTTTCTTTACCGCCGAGAATTTATCTGACAGGAAAAATTACTTGTTTCAATGGAAGTGAAATATTGAGAATGACATGGGAACAAGACAAAGAAACAGACAAGCTACACTCTGTGTTGAGCGTTAATAAAAAAGAAATATGCGATGGGAACGTGCGGGCACACCTCTTTTTCATGTCACCGACTTATTCTTCTCATCTTCTGGGAAGATCTAAGGCGAAGTCTGTTGGAGGACTACCCTACATAGGCTACCGCGAAGCTTTGGTTGCACTCGTACCGCCGAGACCTTTCCAACGGCAGCTTAGCCTCGTTCGTAGGCTTAGTAGTTCCTGAGTTGAAAGTTCTTGATGGAAAGAAATAACCTTTGTGGCTTTGAACTTGTCTCGCCGAGGTTTTTCCAATAACACCTCTACCATCTTCCTGCCCCAGTATTTTCTCAGTTAGTTGAATGTTGTCGACGGACTGACCGACAGACCTGATCATGTAGCTTTGAACTCATATTGCCGAGACCTTTCTAACGACACCTCAAACACCTTCGTAGTTCCTAAGTTGAAAGTTCTCGACAAATGGATATAGTTGAAGACGCTGAAGGCTAAAAGTATGACATCACATTACACTTCGTTATACTAACTCAAATTCTCTTTCTATGCAACAAATTCTTGAAATATTCTCCCCTTTCACAAGAAGAGGAATTAAAAGATTTTTTAATTTTTTTTAGGGAGTAAAGAAACTCGACCGATTTACAAACTAATTACCTATGCTTAATTGTATAGACGGATACAACATTTATCCATAGTTTCTGATAACAAAGACTTTCCTCCCTTCCACATGAGAAACATCAAAATCCGCCCTCATTGAATCATTTACATGGATGACCTGAAGAGGAGGCACAGTGAGGTAACCATACCTATAATCCTCTTAACCTTAACGAATTGTGGTCATATAATGTTTCTCCGAACAGTATTTGTAGGGCTCGGTTTTCCTCTCGCCTACACCAGTAAAAAGCAAAATAGAGTTGTTGTTTTTTTTTTTAAAAAAAAAAAAGACAAAACACTCATGAACTTTCAATACCCATCATTCATCAGTTAATGCAGATAAACTTTATGTGATATTTTATAGAGGTCTGCACCATAAGCAGCTTAAATCTAGATATGAAACCCGGACTTAGCAATGCACACAAACATCCAGTCTCCAACCTGAGAGCCACTTGTATTGTCTAGTAACCATGGATGAGGAAAGTTCTCGAAATTCTATCAATAGAGAGCGTTCTAATTGGCAACACAAGCAAACAATGCAATTCTGAGCTCATCTTCCTTTTTTTATTATTATTATTTCTGCTTTGTTACTCTTTGGAGGGGCGGGGAGTGTTATTATTCTGTAGAAGATACCCTTCTGTCACTGGAAACCGTCCAAGTGCATAGAAGAGCGGAAACTATAGACTAACATGCACTACTATAAAATACCTAAGTACAACATGAAATCTGTAAATGAAGGAAGGACTGTTACATAGGTAGCCTAGTTGTTTGGTTGTTAGAGTTGTCCTCTTTCAGTTCTCTTCTTGGAGTTCCTTTTTTTCTTTAATGATATCCTCTTCTGTCCTCTTTTTCATATAATGATTTTAATATGACATTGTTTTCATTGAAGTGTCCTCTTAATTCAAAATTTCAAGTACAAAATCCCTGAATCTTGCTCAACTCTCTCATAAAAGGGGAAAAGTCGAAAGCTTATGGTAAGGTGACACATTTTCGATATATGCATGTACAATTTCGTACAGTTTCAATAGCATTACATAAAAAAGATCAATACATAAATTCGTAGTGTTGACAACACTACATTTCAACGTGATAGAGCAAGTCAGACGTACGAGTTATATGTACTTGCTGTGAAGTAAACATTAGTTGTTTGTCCAGAAGCAGTTACTTTTAGATAATTTCTGTTCACTTGAAGAAGTTTCTGTATAAGTAATGTGTGGATAGTGAGAGCCTGAAATCAGGTGACTCTTCGGAGTTTCTTCAAACACCACATAAGCTAGTGCCACCATCTATTTACGCATTTTCGAACTAGGATGGTGCTTCCGAAAGTGCTACATAACTATGGTACAATATGATGTAGTAGATAGGTACTTTTTTCGATCGCATAATACAATTTCGATCATGTCATTGGAGAATGTAAGTGTCAAAATAAATAAATTTAGTGACTTTTGAAAGCAAAGAAAAAACACCAGAATTTAAGGATCATTTACCCATTTACCAGAAGGTGCATATAAGTGATTCTGGCTGGATGAATGAAGAATATTTTTTGATGTGACTTAAACATTTCTTCAAATTCAAAACAGACGGGAAGATTGAGCTGGTTCTTGATAATCATGTAAGTTCGAAATCCCTCAAATTTAGCAGAGAAAATAACCTTGAAATGGTTTGATTGCCTCCACATAGTTCTCACATTCTGCAGTCTTTGGATAGGATGTTTTCAAGTTGTCTTTAAACGGACAATATTTCCAAAGCGCCAATAGATTTTGAAATCTCAATCCTACACAAACTATCTCGAAGTTAAGGTTCTGTTCATTCTTTAAAGATGCTTGGAACAAAAAAAGACAATTGTTGAATCAACTTTGAATGCATTTGGATAATGCCCTTGAATGAAGAAATTGTTACAGAGAAAATTGCTCCTTTCTAATGCTTTTCAAGTGCCAACAAACAATTTACAAACCAAGCAACCATTTCCATCCACATCTAAATCACATTTGTAAGCCCCTTCCTTTCAAGCATGTCTTCAGAAAAAAATGTCGTTTTAGCAACAAACAGTTTCCTGAAGAATGAATGAGAGATGTTCTGCCTACTCTCGTCTTCTGACATCTGATTAACACTTCAACACGAAAAGAACTTTCTTTCAGAAGGAAGAATGCCACGAATCAACAGAGGAAACATCAACATCTTCATCGTCTGCATCAGGGGAAATATCAACTGTAAAGTCAGTCTCGGTACTCCACAAAAGACAATTTCAGAAAAAAGGAAATAATAATGACGCGTGCGGTTGACTCAACGTCAATAAAAAAGGATGACTGGATCCAGTGTCAGATTTGCCAAACTTAGTTACACGAAATATGTGTGGGTACGAGAGGAAGAAAACAGTTCACATGTGGAAAATGTTTATAGTCGAAATTGTACCACCAGTTATCAAAATTGCAACTCACAGCCATATTCAATTCACTACTGGATGAGGCCTCTCTCGAAGGGACGAATTGGTCTACTGCTCGCACGCTGACCAGACGTGTTGGGAGAGGAGAGCCGAAGCTCTCAACTGTGATCGCCACTGTCTTTTATTCATAACAGCTCCCCAATTACATCACCATGCTGGGTGGGCAGTGGGCACTGGGCACCGTTCTTGACCCTCTCGCTTTGGAAAAAATCTCTTGGCAGAGCCGGGAATCGAACCCGGAATCACACGATCAGCAGTCAGCGACGGTAACCACTAGACTAGTGGAAAGAGAGTCCTTCCAATAGGAGGTTACCAAATCAAATCAATCATACTAAATCTTTCACATTAAGCTATTTCATAAATATCACAAAAGAAATGACTTCCAAACAAGCTTCTTAACTACCAGCAAAAGTTAATATACCCTTGTATTAAAATAATTTCAATTTCTGCCAAATAAAAGTGTTCTCATTTTCTATCTAATCTTGATCGAAACATCTTCTAGGGGGGATAAATTTATCCCTGGCAGGGACAAAAAATAAATTTTCCAGGGAGGGAAACTTATTTGCCAGGGAGGAAATCCCGGGCATCCTCCCCCCCGTTAATTCGCACACTGAGTACTGGCAACTCTGCTGATCGCGACGTGAAAAGGTATCAAAGAAAAGTGGCTGATTTCAAGCCGCAGCGTTGCATAAAAGGTCTCTTGTAAAAAAAAAAAAAAAAAAAAAAAGCGACGAAATATATTTTTATATTATTCTAATAAATCATTTGGATAATAAATCTAGTGCTTTCGTTAACATCTTTAAGTATTGAACGTCTATATCGGGCATTTAGATTCATTGGTTATTGATTCCTGACGTCATCAGGTCACTAAAGCAAATAAGGAAGGAAGAAAGGCGGTATTTCGTAACATTATAAAGTTTTCTCTCTTCAATTGTCCCTGGAGTATTATCCTATTACTGCTGAACTTAAAAGAACATATGAGATGCTGGAAAGCCATTCTCCATGCACCCTCAGATGAATTGCGGGAGACGTCCATCTTCTGACATTTTCACGTCATTTCTACGGCAAAGTTTCAGGAGTTCTTTCATTATTAACTGCTTGCCAGCCCTTACATACATACCTACTGTTCATCTTACGTTTTATTTTTCTAGAAATTTGACGTGTGACTGTGGAGTTCCTACGGCAGCGCCTTTTCCAACTTCTATCCTGCCGTGGAGCAAACACTCGTTGATTATTTACCCATCATACCGTGCGGCACGAAACGGAAATGACGCAAGGTAATCGTCATCAAAAAAAGGAAGGAAGGAAGGAAAGAAACTGTAGGAAACAGAACTCCTCAAGGACACCGTTCCGTGTCAAAAATTTAGACAGGTCTGTCATAAAAGAACAAGAAATGTGTCTATTTTTAAAGCCAAAATAGTTTAGGAAACGTGACAAAATAAAACAAGATCACAAATACGGAAAATTAGGCGAATATCACTACCGAAACAAGCTAAAAGAATGAAACTTCTAACTTCAATTTTTTAGACCGATTTTCAGATATTTTAATTTATCTTAACTTTCTTCTTTCCGGAATTGAAATGCTTTCTCACCTATCCCCCCCCCCCTTCCCTTCCTAATCTTTTATGTAATGCCCACTGCTTTGACACGTCAAAGCTTCCCTTGTGAATTGTGTTAGGAGAAGAAAAACGTTCTCTGTTTTAAATAAAACCTTACCGCCACTATTGCAACAAGCAAGGGAATTGAAAAACTTGTGGGGAGGTTAAAAATGAAATTTCCCCCAAGCGAGAGAATAAATGTATATGAACACATGAAGAGGAAATAAATAAATAAATGTACTTTAAAAAAAAAATCCTTTAGTAGATCCCTTGAATAAACTTTACAGTTCCACAAAATAAAAAATTCAAAACAATTCTGACAAAACATCAACATTGCTACAATTTCTTGTGTGTGTGTGTGTGTGTGTGTGTGTGTTCGTTAAAAAAAAAGTTATTTCATTTTCGTGATGTCATAAAAGCTAGACAGAGGGAGACACATATTACTCTGTGAAAATTTGTTTCTCTTCGAAATCGATGGATTTCTAATATTTCTGAGTACTCTTCTGACCTTTCCTGTTTTTTAATTTTTTTTTATGTGTTTGTTCATTATTTATTTATTGAAAATTTTACGTGATGGAAGGTGAGACACGTACCTTAACTCGGACCAAAAATAAAATATAAATAAAATTTAATGTTCTTGTTTTTCTGTAGAGTGAGGAACTAATTTGAACTTTTACCGCCAGAGGGCAATTAAGGCGTGATAAACAAGTGGCTTTACGAAATGGGAATTTTCAAATTATGTAAATCGATTTACATTTTGTTGTGTGTTGTCCATAAATGGTTCAAGTTTAATTTACGAGAGAGTTTTTTTTTGTTTTTTTACGGATGGGGGAGTCTTGTGAGAAGTTTTCAGAGCGTAATGTTTGCTGAATATTCTTTATAATAATCATAATTCGATCCTCTTTTGTTTATGCTAATAAATCAGGTAAAACTTGATTATTAATTTATTATGAAGCATTCAGAAAGAAATAATTGTCAATTTACTCTCGACGCTTAAGAATTAGAAGCAGAAAATTTAACGACTTCATGAAATTGGAGGAAGGTATTGACGATGGACAAAACAATGCGAACACACGGGAAATAGACCAATACTTCTTTGGTAGTAAGGTGTCGTAACCGCCATTTGCCTGCAATACAGCTTCTTTATTTATTTTAATATAAAACTTTTGAATATCGAGTCTCTAGTGGAAGATTGCTGAGCCACAACCCTCTAAGTAACACCCCTAATATCCTCCTTTTTTCAGCATTACACCTCTCTTACATGTAAAATAATGCGAGGAAATAGCTTGTTTCAGAGATACTTGAGAAGAGAATCTGCTTCCCAAACACAAGGAGAAGATTCATTGGTTACAGGTGGATACAGAAATCAAAAACGCATGAAATACTTACGCAACCAGTTTCATTTTTGTACATAACCACCATCTATATTCAGACGTATGACATCTCGAATCATCTTCTCCACCTGCCGCAGTGTTTCCTCCGTTACAATCTCAACATGGAGTCTAACGTACATTCCTATAGCACGTTAATCATGTTTCACATTACACAGACATGTCCGTCAATGATTCTTGGCGCTGTTCACTGATGAAATACGAAGTATGAGTGTACTGCTACCTGGCGACACTTTTCGGAACTAGTCACGAATATTTCTGTTTATCCCCCACCAGTTTGATATTTTTTTACTTGCTCTTCCCTCGTATTTCCCTCTGTGTATTGTTTGTAATTCTAACGTATCATGTTTTAAAAAATTAAAAATATAGAAACAGAATCTAATTAAAGTATAAAATATCAGTTTCAATCAAAAAAGATATTGAAAATGTGAGATTTTTTAAATAATTTCTTTCTTTGTCTCTTCTAATAGATATTTCATTGTCAACTTGAACCTCAATTTATAAACAAACTAACAAAATTTAAAGCATTTTATTTGACTATTTTTTTTAAAACATATATATAGGGTAAACATTGGTAATGTCGTGACATTTGCTAATTTCGTGATTCATTATATTTTATACAGACACTGCATTATCAAGAGTTGTCGATTTTCGCCACCAGATGACTCCAGTAGTATTGTCTGCATTTTACGTGGTAATTGAGCGAAATTAGCTATGTATCATGTCGTGCGTTTTTAGTTTGCCTGTTCATTATGTTGTATCAATATCGTAATGATCTAGTTGTGTTCGTTATAATTAGTAGATCTAGTAGAACCTTTCGACGTAGGATCGATATTATTGTGGTTAATAAATGGAGCATAGACACTGTTGACTTTTGACCGACACCTTTTATTACAAAAGTCCACTAATATGCGCTATATACAAAGATTTACAGATAATAAAATGAGCGCCCGGAATATGGGTTTGTAATGAAATTAACGTGGATCACCTCTTTCATGTAGTGACTTATATCGACTCTGGTGTTTGCGGATTGGAGAGAGTTGCAGTGAGGATTCTAACTCCAGACCAAGTCAGAGGGGGAAGAGGTGACCACTACTCGAAATGATCGAGTGATATTCTTAGTCTTAAAGTATCGGGTTGGCCTTTTATATGCCTTTTTTGTAGGCGTGTTACCGCACTTCCAAGCTTCACCGCTTGGAGTTGGCGTCGTCAGTTTCATAAACTGATTATGTGTGCATTTCATAATTCTTTGTGTTTGTTGTGATTGTTTGTTTTGATTCTGTTGACACAATAACGCACTAATCCAGTTCAAACTCCAATATCTGTTTTGAGCTGCCTGCTTCAGTTTACCTTTCTTTATTTACTATATATATTGTAACATCCATCGTGGCTGAATTTTCCTGACCACCTACTTGTTCGGTCTTTTCTTTGCCTTTTACTCGTTCTAAATATCTTTCATTTGAGAAAACAGTTTTCTCAAAATTTCTGGGGAGCTGTGGCTCCATCAGCCTCCCCTTGCGTACGCCACTGCTCAGTCACACCATGCAAATGCTCTCCTCGTACCTTCAAACTAGTCCCTGATGAACTTACTTCCAAGATCCTCCCCATGTGCTTATCCCAGCCTAAGCCAAAGTTGCCCAAAGGCCAAAAATAAATTCAAAATTTAAACGTTCTGAAAGATAGGCACTAGGTACTAAAGGCAGAAAGTAGTTCAAATTTCATAATAAAAATACTGTAAATCCTAAGCATAATAATAAATTGTGAGCAGTAGTAGTAGCAGCTGTTTCACTTTCACATTCGTGGTTAATAATAAAAAAAAAACTACCTCTAAATTACTTGCTAGAGGCCGATTGGATGGTAGTCCATAGTTGCGTTCTTAGCCCATAAATTATTTTTTATTTTTTAATATAAATGACTCCTTTTTTTTTACTTTTAAATCATAGAAAGCGTCTCATTGCTGAATTAAATGAAGTTCCCGTAATAAATAGTTCAATGTTCATGGTTAGATCATCGCAGAGTTTGGGCAACCTATGTAAGGAAATAGAAATTGCGCCGAGGACACGTTTTATAGTTTTGGTATATCTTGTTCTCATCTGTTAGATCAACATAATGCATTACTTAGCTGCCATTAAGAACAAAGAACATAAGATTTAGTGCCTCTCTTGCAGAAGTTATTAACTTTTTGAATTCGAAAATCGAGAGAATTTCTGTTCCGTTCCAAAGAGTGTGAGTGGTTTTACTTTACTTTTTTGTCGGAAGCAAGCAGTGCAATTTCAATGTGCTGCAAAGTAGACCAGGAGATTTAGACAAATAATCAGGCTTACCTTCGATTAAATACAGTAAGCTGAAATTTGGCACATAGCTAGGGTATTGCATACTGAACAATCTACTAAAATACTAAAAGTCCCCATACTTCCAACGCTTGATTTCCACAGTACAGCACGAGAAAGGCACAAGTCACACATTTATAAAGGGCTCACCATTTCGGAATTTTAAACTAGGAAAAGTTTTAAAGATTCTTACACCTTAATTCATTTTACAATATGACCTGAGAGGTTGTAATCCATAATCTGTATATTTTCCGAGTTTTGTGTGAGACTTGGAGCACAACCCTTCCATTCAAATCAACTAACAGATTCTCCAGCTTTATAGTGTCGTTCGTGTCTTGTAGTATAGGTAAGTAATTTACGTCTGTTTCCAAACATCCGCTTGGTCTCTTTTTAGTGTAACATCAAGGAAGTTAATTCTAGTTTGGTTTGATTTAAGTGTGAATGAACTCAAGTCCTACATTCTTGTATAAAATATCTATGTAGGATTTTAGTAGTTCTTCCCTCCAAGGAAATGTTCTTGCGACATCACAATTAATTTATTTTTAGAAGATGATTAGGCTTCCTGTTTTGCCCGTGGCTTTGATAATAATGTCTCTTCTTGATTTTAGTTTGTTCATTGTACGTCTCTGTTGTGGGGCCAACTTTGGTTTTGTCTTTCTTTTCAGGAGCTCTCTCATCTTTTCCATTAGATGACCAGTATGCTGTCGTAAACAATGAAGGGATTTGTCTCGTTCCATACCATGTCCCTTTGATTTTGTATCGTATTGTATTTCGCTAAATTTGTTTTTATCTCATGTACTGCCCTCTGGCAATGCCTGTCTAGGCGCTGCCTGAAATGTTTCAAGCCCTGTATGAGGGTCAAACAATCCAGTTTAGACGTGGCACAGAACGAAAATCCCTACTCTAAGACTTCTATCTTGTGTGTAGTCAAATTCTTCTTTGGCAGTTGAAGGATTAATGCATTTGGATTTTCTTACTTCTGGTTGTGTCTTTTCCTCTTTTTTTTCCGTTTGGGTGTTCTTTGGACCCTCTAGAGTGTTCTTTGCCTCTCGGGAATAGGCGTTTTATTTTGCTGGTTGCTTGTAGCTTTCTCTTCAGGAAGTCCAACGCGGCAATCTTGGCGCGTTAGACCACTTCCTTCGTGGCCTCCAAATCAAAGCAGTCCAATTTGCACTTTTCCAACGTGAATTTCTACTCTTCTTCCAACTTTGGTATTAATTGTTTGTAGTGGTTTGTAAGCTCCTCGTTGATACTCCAGCTCTCCGCGGAATAGCTGTGATGTTCGCCTCGAAATTGACTGGTGCTTTGGTGAACTTATATTCAGGTCAGGTTTCTGGAGTCTTATTAAGGGTGTCAGATGGGATATGTCTGGTATCCCACATCCGCATATCTTTCTCCTAATCTCTGATTCATAGTGCTGGGCAAAGTCCTGTGTATATGTTTGCGCAATGTTTTGATACATTGTCCATGGTCAGGTCACTAGAATACTACCCAAACTATGATAACAAATTAATTCAGAATTCCTGGAAGAAAATCAAGAACGAATATGATAGAGAAAACTGGTAGGTGGGGATGTCAGAATCTAATCGTGTACAAAAGACCGATGAACTAGAAACAGTACCTAACACAAGCAGCTTCCATACAAAATAATTGACGATGTTCAACATTTAAGCAAGAAAGAACCCAACATAGTTAACAGCATATCAAAATACATCAGGGAAAAAGAGAGAACTGCCACTGACAAACATGAAATTGGCCGATTAAGGGGCCTAAACCTATGATCATAAGAGATAAAAAATAAGTGAAGAAAAACACGAGAAGTTTATCAATTGAAGAATGGTATTACAGAATTCGGAGAAGCTGGACACCATAAAAGAGACTGAGGAAGTAATAGAAAACTTCAATAAAAAAAAAAGCCACAAATAATGTACTAAAGACTAAGCAGAAAAGAGCTGGGACAGAAACGAGAGGATGACCGCAAAGTTAAAACATTCCAAACCAAGCGAGATAATTCAAAAAGAAAATAATTCTAAGACCAATCAGTGAAACAAATTAATCTGACACTAGAGTTTAAAGCGATAAAATAGAAAACGAATGAACTCGCACAGAAGTAATACAAAGTAATACAACGTCCACAAATATGAAGAGAAATAAAAAATATATATCCTAAATAGTGAGCAAGCACGATCAATTGTCAACCACGTAGAAAACCTGTATATATATGTACAGTGGAGGTTGATCCACTACAGTCATTAATGAGATGACAGATGTAAGGGAAGACACTATAAAACTGGAGAATCTGTTAGTTGGTGTGAATGAAACGGTTGGGCTCCAAGTCTCGCCAAAAACTCTGAAATATATACAGATGACGATTTAGAATTTCTCAGTTCATATTGTAAGACGAATTAAGATGGAAGAATATTAAAAACCTTTCCTAGTTTAGTAATGCCTAAATGGTGAGCCCTTTATAAATGATATGGTACTTTGTGTGACGTGTGTTTTCTTGCACTGTACTGTGGAAATCAAGCGCTGGGGGGCATGAGAACTTTTAGTATGTTGTTCAGTTCAGTATGCAATACTCTAGCTATGTGTCAAATTTCAGCTTCACGGTATTTAACCGTAGATTAAAAGCTATCTTTCCTTGGCTAAAGTTCATACGTGTATAGTTTCAATACGTAAAGATTTAAGAAACATTGGTTTTCACATAAAAGTATGAGTTACAGCTGTATTAACACCATAGCAGACTTAAGTTTTTCAACAAGGAAACAATGAAGTTAATACACAATTACGTCAAACATGCTCCCTTTATACATTGACATTTTCTATTGTACTGTTTATATCAATTGAAAATTCACCATGGCAACTGCATAAAATTTTATTTCCTCTTTAACACCTTCGTTTGACATTTTCGTACCAGCGGTTTCATCTTTATAATTTTCACTATTTCAAGTTTGGCTTCACACATATTTTAAATAATATATGTTATTTTCCTTCTGAAATAATTGTGGTATTGGTACGAGTTATGAAAGCACACAGGAAAGTTTCTTGAGTGTTGAGACATCAAAAAGCTTTCTGTTTGAGTTTGAAGTTACCCTTTTCTTTCCCAGGAATATGAAAACTTCAGGACACAATAGATCAAAACGTTAAACTGAAAAAATAAAAAAAGAGCGGAAGTCGCTTAAATATATGAGACGAGAAGACCTACGTTTGTTACCAAACACCTTAGAAATCAACAAGCAATTCTTCAAGTTTGTAATAGAAATAACAATACTAGTATGTATAATACAAATCACTACATCAAAAACAGAATGTTGGGAAACCTCTAATGTGAGCTTCCTTGTTTAAAGAACTTTTTCCAACTTGTTAAAAACGTTCGATTTTCTGTGGTTTTTTTCGTTTTTCTTATGAAAGCAACCAAGAATAAGAACAGAAAATCAGTTTATGAGCACTTACATATCCAATAGGCAATAGCAGAGTGACTGAAAGCCAAGTAAAGGAAAATCTTGCGTTTTCTCTCTCTCTTAGTTTTGGAACAAATACAGTTTAGAGAAATAATAATTCAAAGTTCTGAATTAATATTCTAACGTACCTAATTGCATTGTATTACATTGTATTAATCACGTTACATAACTCTTATATAAACATCATCATTAAAAAATAACAATAATGCTTAGCTAACACGCTCGTCAAAGCACTCAACACTGAAAAAATGTACACTTGTACACTTCAGGTGTACATAACTTTTTAGGTACATTTTTTTTATTCCTTTTATACCTTCAAGATAGAGTTTATGAACAAACTGTTTTAGCAGTCTAGGAAAGAAAAATGTGATCAAACGAGGATAAATTCCAGGTTATTTCAGTGATAATATACTGTCAGTGGGAGTAACTTTAGTTATGGGTATCTTTGGGCATGAACTAACACATCAATATTTGACAAGTTTCACTGGTTGTTCCGTGAATGGTACGTGACGTCTGAGTTTTTGTGGAAATATAGGGTTCAATGTTCACTAAATATTTATAAATATTTGTTGTTTATTCATATGGTTAGAAATAGCAAAGTAAAAATATTATTTCTAAAGTGTGATTATTTAACGTCTAGCATGGCTTTCAATATCAGAAATACAGAGTGACTCGGAGATGTAAAACTTAGAAGACTGATACACAATTTTGTTTTAGTGGAATATGCGAAAGCCGGTCCTTGTTTGTCTCTTTTATCATAATTTTACTAGAACCCTGTCTGTTTGCTAAGTTGGGGTTATTTTGGGGCATTACTATATTTTCTGTGGATTCCTTTCGGTGTGTAAAAAATGCTTGTGTTAGTTCAACACTTTTCGGTGTACCAGCGTGCCTACAATTTTTTTTGTTAAATCAACACAACACACGAAGTTGATTTCGCTACTAGCAGCAAGAAAAAAAAACACGGCTGTAGCGAGATTTGAACATGAATTGTTGAGTTAGAAGTACAGCGTCGTACCGTCTGAACGAAAACGCCAGACAGATAAAAACACTAGTCAAATAGTATACGGATCAAAAATATGTTGCTCGATCCCAAACGCAAACAAAGGTACTCACACGACTTAGATCATTATTTAATCACTTTTCCATTTGTCAATTAAGGATCAAAATTCCTATTCATTGAGAATAGGTTCCATTTCTATGAAAGCAAACGATCAAGATGGCGACAAACAAACACTTGATGTCTAATCAACAACGTGTGTTGTGTTAACACAAAAAAGTGGTAATCACGCTCGGACACAGAAGAGTGTTAAATTAACACAAGAATTTTTTACTGTGTGGTGTGAAATGCTCTTGTGAGAATAAAAATGGCTACTTGTGTATTCTTTGTCTATCAGGGTTCCTTAGATTGGAATCGTAGCTACGTAGAGATCTGTGATTGGTTCCTTTCTCCGCGCTGATTAAGTGGAAGGGAAATAGGTCGCCATGTTCAAATCTGCTGAAAGTTGAATATGGTAAGTTCGACAAGTGAGATAAATACAAGATAAAAAGTCTGCAAATTTATAGGTAAATTGGTTCAAATGTTGTTATTGCAATCGAAGTGATTACAGTGTATTATTTTATATAAAAGAGAAAGCCGAAATATATGTGTAAAGTTTAGAAGACTTGCGAATGAAAAGTCCTTGAATTTTTTCTCGAATGGTCTACCGTACCGACATATTTCTGTGTACTTTGAAATGTGAAGCTAACCTGTTTATTTGAATTAGCTATAGCTTAGCTTCGTTGTTCATTTATCTCATATTTTAGCAGTAAAAGAGAAACAACAGGCTAAATTTGTATTGAATTTATGTTTCATTCCCAATATTATAGTTTCTCTAGCTTTTTGTCTTTCTTTCTTGTCTCTGTTTGAAGGTATATAGTGTATTGTTCGGTTTGCTTTGTTTCTTCAAGTTCTGTAACATGAAAAAAAAAAAAAAAAAAAAAAAACAGCAGAGAATTGTTATTATAAAGCTACTTTAATATGTTCCAAATACTCTGAATGGTTTTTCTTTCCTAAAAACCGGAAATGTTTCTTTCAACTGTGTTAACTTCTTACAGTGATATTTGAAGACATGTAGATTTTTTTCAAAGACAGTAACTTTCCTGTCAGGGAGTCTTTATTTTCAATGCAATTGCAACTTAAAGGTTAGTAGCCAATGTTTGTACACAACACAAAATGAAAATTATGAATAATTATGTTATATATTGACCAATTTTCGTGATTTGGCCGTCAAATGAAAAGGGATTATATGCTCTTAATTTTAATGTGCCCAATGGTACCTCTACAAACTTAACACTCCAACCATGAGGTCAGAAAGCATTGTGCTCAAAGTAACTCCTTTCTCCGGCGTTACTTTGGGCATATTTGTATGGAATTTAAATTCTTGTACTTGGCACATGAAACTACCTGAACTACCATTAGTGTAAGCCTGTAAGGGAGAAAAATAATAACTTGATAAGACACAAAACAAAATACATTCAGTACAAAATATTTTTTTTTAGATCCCAAAGTAAACCTCGTTGAACATATATGGAGGAAGATCGATGTAAAAAGCATTAAGTCAGAGTTTATCAGGGTTTATTGTAATCAAAATATGTACAGAAAGTGTTTTAAAAATATTCCTCAACTAAGTGCAGAAGAAACGTTCAAGATTTACCTTCAGAAACACACCTTTAGACCGCCAATACACTATCTGCACTCTTAAAATTCATGAAAAAGCTTCTTGATATATCTGCTAATGTTTCTAACAGATATCAGTATTTACAGTTATCAGCAGTAATCCTGGTACAGCACCGAGTAATTATTTTTCTTATTGGAAGGTCTCAGTGTTCAGTTCCAGTGTGATTTCTACCCATGCGCAGAAAGAGAAAAAATGTAACCATACATGCATCGAGCCCTCCACCCTCCTTATACAAAAGCAATGTTAATCAGGTGTTTGCTACCTCCATCTTGATCGTTTATTTGCGCAGAAATGATCATAATTCTCAATGAATGGGTATTCCGATCCCTAATCGAGAAATCGAAAAGTCATTAAAATGGTGAGCAAGTTGTAAGAGTAACTTAACTTGTCTTCAGGGTTTTAGGCAACGCATTTCTGACATTCTATACTGTTTTGATCTGCTGTTTCCTTGCTATCGGTAGGGTAGTCTAGTTGGTATTCAGATTTGCAGGTTGACAGATTGGCCCTGTGTTCAGATTTCGCTTCTGGTTTCTATTTTCTTCTTTTAGTACCTGTAATCCGGTAAACTGAATGATCCTAGTTTGGCCAAGAAAGCCTTTTTGAACTGTCGATAGGTTGACCTGTAAGCAGTACCGGATCTAGAAATTTTCCTGTGAGGGGTAAAATTAAATTTTGCCGACCTTTCCATCATTTTTTTTTTTAGTCAAA
This sequence comes from Lepisma saccharinum, assembly GCA_022664845.1. Lineage (NCBI taxonomy): Eukaryota > Metazoa > Arthropoda > Insecta > Zygentoma > Lepismatidae > Lepisma > Lepisma saccharinum. The sequence goes on along the minus strand of JAGDQP010006766.1, from coordinate 52,310 downwards.
CAACACGATCGGCCGACGCGACGGCCACAACATTGTCTTTCATCATGTAGTGTACTTTTATTATCATCTCTGGAGCCTGATGTGGCATCGCTATTACTAACTTGCCTATCTGATTTGAATCGCGATAGCATTTAATAGGTTGTATAGAATAACATAAAAAATATCTTACCGCACCGGTATTGAAATTTGAACACGTTTAGGTCAATTTCAATGTAACAGACAATATTACTTCCCTTTTTAGGAGCGTTTATTTTTAGCTGTTTGCCGCCCCCTAAGCCCCAGTTCACACATGCAGTGCGGGAGTCTTGCGGCGACCGTGCGGCAGCCGCACAAACAGTTCACACATGCTGCGGTTTGTCTGCGAACACTCTGCGGCGTTCAAGGACGAATTTCAGTTTAAAGAACTATCGCAATGGATGCGCACGTTTGTGCAATAGTAGAAATAATTTTCTGGGTATGAAATTTCAAGTTTCTCTTTTTATTCAAATTGAGAACATGTTGGTTTTTAAAATAAGATCAGTGGTCCTATTTCCAAACCGATATGTTTTTATTTAAAATGAAATAATGTTGATATTTCATTTGTATGAAAGTTATTTCTCAGTGCAAAAATAAAAACTGCTTTATTAATTTTAAGAAACCGTATTTTACAATCCATTTACGAGCAAGAAAATTCGTAGACAATTCCATCCATATTATTATTATTATTATTATTTTTATTGGAATAGTCCTATCATATAGTGAGAATATTGTACCTGCAAGTGTGGAAATTTTCAAGTTCTGAAGGTATTCTCATGTTGGAGGGAGTGACAGTTTATATGAGGAGGGTGTTTGCTGCAGGGTTGGCTGGTTTAAATCAAGGTTTTTCAAAATATCAATTGGTTTAAAACAATAAATAAATAAAAGCAAAAATGCCACAAATAGTGTGAACTTCATGGTGACGATTTCACATATTAAACTATTCTCGATAATTTTATATAATTTTCGGCTTGTAAACAAGGGGTCCCGGGTTCGAGTCCATGTGGGGGACATTCTCTCTCAGGTACAAATCGAGTACTGGCTCGGATTCCACTTTGAGCTGTAGCTGTAGGTCCTGTCCTTCATAACCTCGCTGCTGCATAAGAACATTAAGGATAAACAGACTTATTTCTATCCATATGTAATATAAACAAATAAAGCGAAGCATTTAAACAAAAAAAAACTTTTTTTTGGGGGGGGGGGCAGTTTTTGCCAACCCTGGTTGCTACCATTATTTTGTTTAAGATTTTCCCCTAGATTATTATTGAAAGACTGACAATTTTTATGTCCCTCTTGGACTCGAACTCGAAGAACCTGTACTGGCCGATTTATCATTTTTTCCGAGATTAATATCAAGGAAGTTGAAATTGAAAATATACAGAACTGTCATTCTGCCGGTAATACTTTACGGTTGCGAAAGTTGGAGTGACGGCCTTAGCAGATGGACATAAATTACAGATGTTTGAAATTAAGGTCTCGAGAAAAATATACGGGACAAAACGGGATGAGATGACTTTAGGATGGAGAAGACTGCATAATAAAAATCTCCACGGAGTGTACGACCCCCCTGATGTTGTAAGAATAATGATCGCGACGGCTAAAATGGGCATGCAATGTAGCTCGGATGGGAGAAAAACAAAGACTATATTCCATTTTGATTGGAAAGCCGGAGGGAAAGAGACTGTTGGGAAGATGGAGACGACGTTGGGAGGACAATATTAGAAAGGATCTTGGAGAAATAAGTGTCTGTAGTGAAAACTGGCTTGATCTTGCCCAGGATAGAGCTCGATGGCGATCGTTTGCTACTGTGGCGATGAACTTGCGAGTTCCGTAAGCCATAGAGCAAGTAAGTAAGGCTAACATCATTTTTCAACACAAAATAAGTTATCAATTTATACCTCCAATTATTCATTTTAATATTCGGTCAGACTTTATTTTATTATTATTATTATTGAGCTTATAATTCTCTACTTAATTTAGAGAAAAATATGAAGAATTTCCATTTTTATAATTGAACAGCTGAGAAAAGAAAGAATAGATTAAAAAAAAAGATTCCAAAAGAGACAAACCGCACGGCTCCCGTGCCTCTAGTGTGAACCATCCGATGCTGTGCAATGGCCCGTAAGGCACTTGCGGCTCCCGCACGGTCGCCGCACCGCTATGGGCAATGCGGCAGGTCTGCGGTACCGTCCCGCAGCCGCAGTATGTGTGAACCACTCCATTTATTTCAATGGCCCATAAGCTTGAGTGCGGCTACTGCACGGTCGCCGCACGGGTCCCGCATCGCATGTGTGAACCGGGGCTAAAAGTGCTGCCCGGGGCGCTTGCCTCCTTCCCCCTAGATCCGCCACTGCATGTAAGTGGTAAGTTTTGTCTGGCCATCTGGACACCCGGATCAGTATCGCACTCAGTGCAGTTTCCTTTTCTTTCACTTACCATACATTGCGTTTGTTTGTAAGAAAACACCGACTTCTAATTCTTGGAAACAACTCGTTTCACAAACAGTTGAAAAGAGGAGAATATTAAAAATCACTTAATTTTGAACGCTCTAAACAGAAATATTAGTACAATCGTGGCTGTATTCAGGAATATAATACCCTCCAAAGCAACGAGGGATTGTAACAATTGCCTCTGATGTAAAATAATATTCTGGAACTGGGGACTGTGGGATGTAGCGCTCTCTAACAATTCTTTTGTTTCTCTTCTGAATGTTACGCATACATATGTGCGAACAAAGAGATTTTACGCGCGTTAATTTTTGGCATCATAATCTTCCTTTTGCACTGAGAGTCCTGCTTTATGTCGGATCTGGGAAAACTTAAGCTGCTTACATGCACTCGCTCAGAGAAAGAGGGAGGGAGAGAGAAAAGATGGAAAGTGGTATAAAAGAAAGAGAGAGAGAGCGGAGAAAGAGAATTTCATTGTGTTACAAGGATAGTATTGTCAGGATTGCAACAATCTCTTCTCATTGTTGTCGGAAATAAGTGGATTCACTTCTCTAAGTCAGAGACAGAGACTAAGTACGCAAAAACGCACATATTTTGTAAAAGCTAAAGCCTAATTCACTAATCATATAAACACAAGCAACAAAGCAGTTCTAACTACAGTGTTGTACAATTTATTCTCTTTAAAACAAATATCTGAGAAACCGAGCATCGGTTAGATTTTAGTAGCATGTTATTCTCAGTGGTTCTAATACAAAGTCAGAACCATCCAAGTTAATAATGTAGGTCTAAACGGAATCATTGAATGTCCTGGATATTCCACAGGGCGTCAACCAGGTATCTATATTGTAGTTATTTTGCTATACGTTCAAACTTTTCCGAAACATCCCTAGAAAACAGCCTGAACATTTCCAATAACAGCCACCAGGAATAGTGGGAGCAAGAGAAAAAATGAGAGAAACATGATCGAGATTTGAACACGGGTTGACCAGTAACAGGTCCATCGTCTTGCCGACTGGACTAAATTGGCACTAAAGAGCACACTACATCAAAACAGTACCAAGAATCAGAAATACGTTGCCCGAACCATGAGAACATACCGTAAACAAAGTCACTCCCATGGCTTACGTCATGTTCGTTTATTATTATTATTAATTCTGAATGGGGTTGCATTACAGCAATACATTATTTGGTCAGTTCGTTGAAGTAAGTTAGTTGGCTTGATTACTTTTTCTATTTGTCAAGTAGGGATCGCAATCTCCATTCAATAAGAAATTTTCCAATTTCTATAAAATATGTTATTAAAATGGCGAAAGCAAATACTTGAGCAGAATTGAACGTTTGATTGTGATAAGAAACAATTGTATCTTTCTGTGCATGTGCGAAAGTTACGGTGGAATGTGAAAATGAGAACTTTCAACCTCACGCAAAAAAAAACTGTCTTTTACCGACACTTTTCAACGACAGCAGGATTACTGTAAATGAATTATCTGGAACATTATATGATATGTCAGACAGTGTTTTCATTTTTTTACAGTGTGTAGAATAACAGTTTCTGTATAGCTAAGACAGTGGTATGGGGTATGTTTCCTTTGCGATAGCAACTACAGTACATATTTAGAACAATTTAAAATCGTTACTGCCTCAGAAGTTAATAAAAATCAAATTACTTATTTAAGACCTTAAATGAGTTTTCAATAACTGGAGAGCTAGATAAACGAGTTTTCCCTAACTCGAGTGCTAGATAAATGAGTTTTCCCTAAGACCTACTTAATACGATAGATCCACGTCGTTTAATAACTGTAAGAAAACTGATACTGTAGATAAACGAGTTTTCCCTAACTCGAG
>JAGDQP010006766.1:37107-47993 GCA_022664845.1 Lepisma saccharinum | reverse complement strand
CTACATAAACAAGTTTTTCCTAACTCGAGTGCTAGATAAATGAGTTTATCCTAACTCGAGTGCTAGATAAATGAGTTTTCCGTAAGACCTACTTAAAACGGTAGATCCACGTCGTTTAATAACTGTAAGAAAACTGATACCGAGAATCGTTCGATGAAGGGGAGGGGAGATACGCGTATGTCATAAACTATATTCTTCTATGTGTTTGTACATATTGTAGAGCTAAGTCGGAGTCAAGAATAGTATAATAATGTAAAATGAAGGTTGATCTGAAGCAAAGTTGCCTAAAAACCTTAAAAATTAAATTAAAACGAATAGAATGTAAGTTAAGGAAAAGACTAGTAAGTTTCTGTCGAACATTGATCAGTGATCATTCTTCAAAATTTAAATTTCGAAGATTGACATCAATACCCGACATCAAGAATTATTTATGTTCTTGTTGTAAATGTTCTTCTTCCAAGATGCAGTTAGTAGAAATCAATGTGGTAAATTAGTAGAAAACCTCTAAAAGTGTGTTACAAATGTACACAGTAAAAATGGCTGTTAACTCAACACTTTTCGGAGTCAGCGTGACTGCCACTTTTTGTGTTAAACCAACACAACACACGGTGTTGATAACCCCCATGGTAGAACGTTAGGTCTATAGCTTACATTTTAAATCTTCTTGAATTTGAATTTTATTTATGGCTCTAAGCACCTATGACTCAGGACAGAGTTAAATTATAGGAAAGCAATATACTTACAGTTTAATTTTAATTAATGTATGTATTATTTAATACATTGAAAAACATTGTGTTAAAAGTATCGAATATCAAGTATCGAAGGTTACAAATAAGTATCGGACGCATCGAGAAATTCTGGTGTCTATCCATCTCTAGTTGTTAAGATATAAAATTCTGGAAGTGTAGAAGAAGAAATTCGTAACGGCTTAAGAAATATTGAGTACTGAATGAAAGTATTCTTACACACACTAAAAAATCGGGACAAGAAAGTGTCCAATTAACACCCCCTCACTCCTTCCTATATTTGCTTTTTCCGCACCCACTGTGCATTATGTAAGCAAAATACGAACTGTAATTTTCTGTCTCTGAATATAATACTGCGACGAAAAGATTCTTGAGTATTCAAACGAAAATTACATTGAAGGTAGTTTTCTGACTTCATATGTTGGGGAGAAGCCGACTGAAAATAAAGATCGGTTGGTGAGAAATTTTATTATCTGTTAGTTCTTCGACGCCTGTCATGATCTCTGCTGCACCTAAAGAAGCTCCTGGTCTCAAGTTTCAGCGACAGCGGTTGAATTCTTTCTTCAATGTCAATTTGCCTGTTCCTTGACTTACGGATCCTGTAAAACGACGTTCTTTCAGTAATTCACTACTTCTTATGTCTTTCCAGCCAGCCAGCCACACACACACACACACACACACACACACACACATATACTTACTTACTTATTCTGTGGCTTATGGAACTGGCAAGTTCATCGCCGCAGTAACAAACTTTCTCCATAGTATTCTATCCTGAGTAAGATCAAGCCAGTTTTCATCACTAACACCTACTTCTCCAAGATTCCTTCTCATATTATCCTCCCAATGTCGTCTCGGTCTTCCCGAAAGTCTCTTCCCCTCCGGTTTACCAATTACAATGGAAATAATCGTTTTTCCCCCATCCGAGCTACATGCCCTTCCATCTTAGTCGTCGCGATTTCATTTTTCTTACCACATCGGGTGAGTCGTAAAGTCGTGAAGTTCTTCGTTATGCAGTCTCCTCCATTGCCCAGTCATCTGGTCCCGTTTTGGTCCGTATATCTATCTCAAGATCTTATTTTCAAACACTCGTAATTTATTTTCATCTGCTAGGCTCGTACTCTAACTTTCGCAACCGTAAAGTATTACCGGCAGAATAACCGTTCTGTATAGTTTCAATTTCAACCATCAAGATATTAATTACGAGGTTAGGAGTTTCTGGACTGAGTAGAAACATGCGTTGCCCGATGCTAAGCGACTTTTCATTTCTTCTGTGTTCTCGTTTTTGCTTATTACATATGCTCCGAAGTATTTAAATTTGTTTACTTTCACTATGTTCTCATTCTTAATTGTTATGTATCTATTCCCGTTATTCTCTGTGTTTCTACTTGTTATCATGTATTTTGTTTTCTCTATGTTTACCTATACATCTATCTCATTTCTACTAAGACATCGGTGTTGTTTTGTAGTGCCTTTACATCTTCCCCTATTAAATCTACATCATCCGCGTACGCGAACAGTTGATTCAAGCTATTCAGTGTTAGTTCTCTTTTGTCCTCTTTCCTTTTCTGAATCGCATATTCTAACGCGAAGTTAAACAGTAATGCTGACAATGCATCATCTTGTTTCAATCCCTTGCAAATTTCGAAATTATCTTACATATTGTTACCAATCCGTACTCTGCTTATGGGGTCGCTGAGACCCATCCTTACTAGTTGAACAAGTTTTTTCGGAATTCCAAATTGTACCAGGGTATTGTACAGTTTTTTCCTTTTCATAAAGTCATATGCTTTCTTAAAATCAATGAATAACTGGTGAACAGTCCCATTGTATTTCCATTTCTTCTCTAAGATTTGTCTCAAGGCGAAAATCGGATCCAATGTGGATCTCTTTCTTTTAAATCCACATTGGTGATCTGCAATTATTTCATCTATATATACACTCAGGCGTGTTAACAGAATATTACTTAATACCTTGTAACAGGTTGGAAGTAACGAGATTCCGCGGTAATTATTATAGTCCGATTTATCGTCTTTTTATAAACTGGAACTATTATTGAGGTTTTCCATTCCTTTGGAAGCTCCTTCTTTCTCCGTATAGCGTTTATCAATTTATACAGGTCCTTGATTAGTCCAGTTCCTCCCGCTTTAATTAATTCGGCTGGAATATTGTCTATTCCTGGTGATTTGAAATTTTTCAACTTCTTTACCGACATCTCGAGCTCGCTTGGTTCGGGTACCCACGGTTCTGCTGTATAGATTTTTAATTCCTCTGTTGTGTACATTAAGAAGTTTGTCGAAAAAACATTTCCATACATCGACAATTTTAGTCGTATCTGCTTTAAGATCTCCGCGTTCATTTCTAATCAGTACCCTAAACTAGGCTAGTAACCTTTTCTTAACGAGTTTACCCTTTGTACAGATCTCGTATGTTATTTGTCTTCCCGTTTTCCGCTATCTCCTGAATCTTCTGCGTCAGATATTCTCGCTTTTTGTTTCTGAACCCGCGTGTGGCGTTGCGTTTCGTGTTACTGTATTGGTTGGTATATGCTTCGCTTTTATTATGTAGCCATCGTTGTATTCCTTGTTTCCGTTCCTCATGAATCTTAAGTCATTCTTCATTAAACCAAGGCTTGTTTTTCTACTGTTTCTTCTTCTCTTGTCAGGGCATGATAAGAGAATCAAAAGAAAGGCAATTATTATCCACCTCGGTCGGAGCATAGACATTTATTAAAACCGTGTTGCTCAATCGAGTACGTATCGGAACGTACGATAGTCTTTCGTTTACGAACTCTATTTCCTGAACCGCCGGAAGGATATTGTTCTTAATGAGGAATTCTGTTCCGAAATCGTGAGACTGTGTTCCCCCGTAGTAGAAAGTGTACTTGCCCTGTGGGATGCTATCTTGACCCTCCCACCGAACTTCTTGTATCGCTAATATGTCCAACTCATTCTCGGTCTTGCGTACCGCCACCTTAAGAGCGCTCGTTTGGTATAACGTTCGTTCGTTCCACGTTCCTATTCTAAGGTCTTTCTTAATCCTCTTCTTGGAACTCCCTGAAGCAGTCCCCGCCCGGAGATCCGAATGAGGGACTAGTTTACCTCCGGAATACTTTACCCCAGGAAAATCCATGAATTATCTGTTACTATTTCTTTACATGATTTAGCGGTGTAGAGTTGTCAGCTCTACGACCTCGCAATAAAGTCAGATATTCAAGATGTCGTCATCTGTCCATCTCTGAGCCTTGCCGATGTCATTCATCTTTAGCCTCAAGCTGCTTCCCTTCACAGTGCTATTTTTGTTCGGGGTTATCTTCACCTAGCCTTTGTAGATACCTCTACTAACTGCAAGGCACAAGTACTGGTTTTGGTCCGCCCCGGAATATTCCTGGTACCCACTATATCTGGTCAGTATTCCCCTATCTGCCACCTGGGGAGGCGCCTGGTGGGAGACCAGTAACTCCAAGCCGGATGCAGATGATTCTACCGTGTTTAATTCATTTTATTCCTTGAACCGAGCCGGCGTAGCTCAGTGGTAGAGCGTTGAGTTAGCATTAGGGAGGTCGTGGGTTCGATCCCAGCGGCCGACCATCCTGTCTGAGGTTTTTCAGGGTATTTTGTCACACCAGGCAAATGCCTGGATGGCACCTTCAACAGAGGTCCTGGCCGACATGTTCCCGAATCATTTCCCCTCTTCTATCCTGGCCTGAGCCTTAGGTGCCTAAAGACCGTAAATAAAATTCAATTTTCATCCCTGGATCCCATTTTGAAGAATTAGATCTATTCCCCATTTCGTCTTTTGCTTGTCTTTCATGATCTCAATGAATTTACAAAATAAGGCACAGAGTCCATCCGGTCAACGTCTACAAACACAATCGATGAGACTTCACTTCAGCTGTATTTTGTTAAACATTTACCAAGTTTCATGTGCTATTTCGAATCCAGGTTAACGAAATTTAACCTGACCTTGAAGTAGAAATATGCGTGGGGAACAATTCTAATCCTTCACCACTTCTGCTACTAATCCACTTTACCCATCTTTATCATTTTGGAAGTCAATAAGTGCAAAGTTGGTTTAAAAAAAAAAAGTAGCTGCTCTTCACGAACACAACATTTATTGCCGCTAGATCAAGCAGCTTCAGTCCCCGTGTGTGTTGATCTATGTTATCTAATCGAATGAGGACTGATGACGCGCTCAGCGAACGCGATCTTGAAAACGCAGGTACAAACGATAGGTGCAATAACAGAAGCAACGCACGCTTATATGAAAAGCAACCTTCAAACGCAAGACCAACAATGTATAAAATTACTTTGTTGTTATCAATCTCAATAGAAACCATTTGCTGTGCAAAGATGTAGGTTAATTATTTATCTTTTTTTAAAAAACTAGAAAACAGTAAGAATTCTTCTTTATGCAATAGATCGGTGGAGTCCGGTACACCAAAATTGGCATTACAGAACATTATGGACCAGACGTCACAGTCTGATATCAGCATTGAATGCATGCAATCAGCGAAAAATCGAATTACTACACAAAACAATACATTTTGCAGATCCAAAATTATAGATGAAATGTTAACATCAGGGTTTATATTGGAGTGTATACAATTCTTAAGTTCACAGAATCAGAACGTGCAATTCGAAGCGGCGGACATTTTGTCATACGCAACAGCAGAGAATTTCGACTGCGTAGAATATATTATGAAACACGAAGCAATTCCAATTCTTATTACTCTGTTACAGCCACCAACTGACAAATCTATTGTGGAGAAGGCTTTGTCGACTTTAGGCAACATTGCTATTAGTAATTTTGAAGGTAGAGACGCAGTATTGACAGGAGGGGCCTTACCGAAAGTATTGGACCTCATCACGGAAGATGTTTCTGCAAAAGATTTGAAGATTATCGCCTCAATTATTGGTACTCTATGCCGGTATGTGGATGAGGACTTCGATGAAGATTTGCCTTCGTTTGATAAATTGAAACCATGTATTCCAGTGCTATATAAACTTCTGGAGAGCCATGATCCTGAAGTGGTACTAGAGGCGTGTTGGTCACTTGATTCTCTTATGGAAGATGATCACCATGGCAGAACAAATGAAGTTATTGATGTAGAAGTTCTCCCGATACTAAAGAGCTTATTTCATCTGAAAGATTTAAACATTCAACATGCTGTGCTGAGTATACTACGTAGATTATCCTCTGCAAATCCTGATTTCAATAAATCAATGATCGAGGGTAACTTTTTTACTTACTTGGCAATATTAATAAAAAGTCCTGACATAGTCGTTCGACGAACAACAACTGCAATTGTAGCAAATATTTGTGCTGGACCATCAAAGCATATACAAGATGTTTTGAATGTCGGGCTTCTTCCCAGCATAGTGGACATTTTAGCGACAGCTGATTCAAAAGCGCAAAGTGAGGCTGTACGTGGAATAAAAAATATTGTCAAACATGGTTCAGCAGAACAAAAGCTTGAGTTATTTGAGTATAACTTTCTTGAACCATTTTGCGATCAACTTCTCGCCACTAACACTGATACTGTGATTAACGTTTTGAAAGGAATTGATAGAATGTTTTTATTCGCAAATGAATTGAACCAAGTGGAAAGATTAAGCTTTATGATAGAGGTTCGTGGTGGGTTCGAGCATTTGGTGTCGCTTCAAGGACATAACAGTTCCGAAGTACGGAAGCTCTCTAGATCATTAATTGATCGGTATTTCCAAGATGCTCTTTCTAATCAGTTGGACACTTGACTGCACAAGTGATCCTTCGTTGCACTTAATATTTGTACACAAGTATCCACTTAATATGCTATATCCTCTTCGCTGCATCCATAGCCATCATTTTATATTGGACCCTACGGTTTTGATATTTCTATTTTTGTATTTCCCAATAAAGATCAATGATATTTATTAAGAGGATATTTGGTAGTCTAATTTTGTCTGAGAATTACATACTTGCAAAAAACATGTTATGGTTATGGTTCACAGATTGCACACACCTCGGCACTGGAGCTCAATTTTCTGTCTGAACCTTTCGGGAGATTTAATATAACAAATTCGAAGGATAACGCTTTCCGACGCACAAGCCTTCGCGAGAATACTCTCCGCTCCTGGATCAGCACAGAAGCAATCAGTATATTACCTCAGTGATTAAAGCAAATATTTCCTATGATAGTTTCCAGGCGCCAGCTGATCAACAACGCAAAATTTTAACTAATGAAATTTCAACAGGTTCATAGCACTCCCCCTTACAATTCTGTGTGTATGCAATCCCGCCAAGCACATATTCGTTTACCTAACGGTTTCCCTGATTCAATACTCCACGAATCAGAGCAGGGTTTCATCAGAATCATTACCAGAGAGATCAAAATAACATTAACTTTCTCGCTGCATATATTAAAATTTCAAGATACCAATTAGTACTAGCAGGGCCTTAGATCAGGTTAATTCTAATCAAAAGCAATGTTCAACAGTAGAATATTATACGTTTATTTTAATTTTAATTTTTCTCCTCGCAAAGCCTTGAAGTAATATTTCGTGTCTTTGAAAAAATCTCTAATTTTATCTTTTCACCACTCAAATTGCAGTCAATCCGCTCCCCCAAACCAGTGCGACGACAATAGTCACACCAAGTTTAAACGACTATCCAGATACCGACAATAGGTGTCTGGCAAGTTTGAGAAACGGCAATAGTTTCTCACGCAACCTAAATCCAAAGACGACAATAGTCTCTGGGAGCCTAAGTGAATTTATCTTTTCTCCTCTCTCGCAGGCTGCCTACACCAATTTGATGGTCACCCTGGTCACACTACACACCTGGGCCTACTGAAGTCTTGGTGCGCGCAGACTGTGAGCGTGGCATATATTGACAATCATCTCTTCTCATAGCAAAACTATCTAAGCTCAAAAAACAATTAAGAAAAATCTCTATTTCCTCTCCGTTAATTTCTCCTTGAGGACAGAGGGTTGGTAATACAAAGTTCTCCTTCCCCACAGAAAATCTGCAATCGATTCTCTGTGCTAACTTAAATGGGCAGTCTGGGTTTTGTCTATTTTCAAAAGCAATGCACTTCTCCCAGTCTACAATAGACCAGAATAGTGCCCCTTCCCATTACAAGTTACTTTCAAAAAATAAATATAATTCTTCCTAATCATTTCACAGTTTACTTAATGGTAGCAATTTCCATTTGGGCCATTTGGTCCATTCAAACTTACTCTCACTCAGATTTCGGCAATAGAAGTCCGCGCAACAAACTTTAAGGGTCACCTGGGAACCTTGTCTTATTGAGTTGAAATCGCACTTCCCTGACGGCAATAGTCGTGAAAGCGCTCCACCCTTAAGAATCAGATTTCAACAAAATCGGTTTAGTTACCACCCAGTTATATTTCGTTGCAAGTAAATTTTTACTCTTAGCATTCTCGAAACGCAAAGTGAATTCAAGTTACGCTGTACTTCAATCATTTCCCAAGTTTGAAATATTTTGTCTTAAATTTAAGCAACATTTAGATATGACCGACATTGAAATACATTTCGGGATTTGATCAAGTGAACTCCCACTCCAAAATCTTAGTCTACTCTTATGTACAGCTACCTTTGCCTCCAGTCTGCATAGCTGGCCTCTCGCTGGACCATTGCTCGTAGCTGGCAATGATAGTTACGTCCTCCTCAGCAGTTCTCGCGAGAATGCAAGTTTCGGCCCCCGCCCCTTGAGATATACACTTATATATTGCGGCCAATTTTCCTCCCTCCTATACCTACAGGTTCAGGTTGGAAAACTAGCCCCCTGGATTCCCTCAACAGCAAAGTCATGGGAGAGGAAGCTATGACCTGCCGCTATTCTTTATGACAGAAAGAGAAAATGAGAGAAAAAACAACAACAAGTTTACAGTGGTTGCCTACCTTGCCTGCTGCTTTTCAAAAGAGGCTGCTGGACTTCTCTGGCTATGCTGAAAAATATCTCTCAAAATAAAATATACATTCAAATATTCATAATATAGGAATATACAAAATGAATACATAATAAATACATAATTAATTACAAGTACCAATATTTCCCCCGGCCGGGTTAGATATACTTTAAGTCTAACAATAATATATTCACAATTTAATGTCACAAATGAATAGATAGTAATAACATGAATAAATTGTTTACAATAACTAATAATTTGGCTTTCGAATAAAATAGTAAGAAAGCCCACTTTCTAACAAACATGAAGTAAAGATGGAAAACAAATGGTGGGTAAATAAAGTAAAATCAAGGCTGTGAAGGTGACCACACAGTTGCATTTACTGGATCATTCCAGTTTTGTGTTCTGATTCTTTTAGCATTGTATAATGAATGTGTTGTTTCAAAAATTCCGACGAAACGCGGTTTGTAATTCGTTTCTCTAAAATTCAAAAAAGAGATGCTCACGAAATGAACCGATAAATTGTTAGTGTCTGTGGCAATATTATGCACGATTGACGCAGAATTTGTACTATCGGTCAAATTTGCGTGAGAAATAAAAAGAGGGGAAATAAATGACCCATGACGGATACAATGCAGATTTTGTGAGATTTGAAACTACAAAACAACCGCCAACCCTCAGTGGCCTTAAAAGAAACACCATGCACTTGACTTCTTAATAGTTTCGGTATATGAGCGAGAGAGATAGGGAGATCGAGAGAGAGAGAGAGGAAAGAAAGAAAGAGCAATTTGCGTAGATGTGCCTGTTTATACCTCATACACCGACTAGCTCTTAGACAGAAAAAAACGTGACAAAAGTTGCCTAGATACCGATCGAGCGTGAATGCTCGTATTCCTATCGACCCATCTGTAATATATGTCTAGGATTCATAGATTTTGAAAAACCTTTCGATTCTGTCTCCTTGGCAACAGTACTTAAATCACTTGAACATCAAGGCATCGAAAGTGCATACTTCAAGTTACTGCGAAACATTTACTCAACTGCTACATCTATCATTAATGCAAAATTTAAAGTTGGAAAAAGCGTAAGGCAAGGAGATTCAATTTCTCCAAAACTGTTTTCAGCTGTCCTGCAAAAGTGTGTTCCAAAATTTGAACTGCGATGAAGTTGGAATAAAGATCAATGGCGAATGTCTTCAACTCCTACGGTTCGCTGATGACATAATCCTGTTTGCTTCAAGTGGAGAAGAACTACAAACCAGAATGGAAGAACTGAGTAACGAGAGTTCGAAAATAGGCCTTAAAACGAACTTAAGTAAAACAAAAGTAATGTAAAATCAACATGCTGCAAAGAAGAAAGTAAAGATTAACGGAGAAACAATAGGCATAGTTGATGAGTATGTTTAGCTTGGGCAGCTCAAAACTTCGAATGCCAAGTTGACTGATAAATAGAAGATGTAAAATGGCGTGGAGTTTATTTGGAAGACTATATATTTTATTTTCAAAAGCAAACTAGCAATGTGTCTTACCTGTAATGATGTACTGATATGAAACTTGGACATTGAATGCGCAAACGACTCAAAGATTAAGAGTCGCACAAAGAGCAATGGAAAGATGCATGCTAGGAATAATTATGAGGGACAGGAAGAGAAATGAATGGATTCGCGCACAAACAAAGGTAGAGGATGTAATCAAGAGTGCGAAGAAGATGAAGTGGAGATGGGCCGGTCACATAGCTAGACGAACAGATGGAAGGTGGACGACAAGTGTACTACATTGGATTCCTAGAGAAAAGAAGCGACCGACACGACGTCCAAATGCTAGGTGGAAAGATGAAATCAAGCGTTTTTCAGGAGCTACATGGATGGGGATAGCAGCAGACCGTGATATGTGGAAGGAAAAGGGGAGGCCTTTATCCAGCAGTGGATAGAAGAAAACGGCTGAATATCATTATATATAATAAATCACAGCCATATTCAATCCACTAGTGGATAAGGCCTCTCCCCGAAGGGAGGAGTTGGTCTACTGCTCCCACACTGACCAGACGGGTTGGGAGAGGAGAGCCGAAGCTCTCACTGTGATCGCCACTGTCTTTTATTCACAGCAGCTCCCCAATTGTCCTCACGATGCTGGGTCAACACCGAAATATTTGAGCCCCCATCGGGAATCGAACCCGGGACCGCTCGCATTGAAGTCGAGCGCGCTACCGACTAGGCTATGCAGGAGCT
>JAGDQP010006766.1:0-36707 GCA_022664845.1 Lepisma saccharinum | reverse complement strand
CTCCCAACTGCATCATGATGCTGGGATATAATTAATTTACAGCCATATTTAATCCACTACTTGATGAGGCCTCTCCCGTTGGTTCTTCTCCCACGCTGACCAGATGTGTTGGGAGAGGAAAACCGAAGCTCTCAACTGTGATCACTACAGTCTTTTATTCAGAGCAGCTCCCAACTGCATCATGATGCTGGGTGAGCACCGTTCCAGACCATCTCGCTTTGGAAAAAAAATCCCTTATATAATTCTTTTTTGTTTGTTTTTACCTCTTATTTCACAAAAAATCTTGCTATTTGGTCTACAATTAATAAAGCTTTATAATATTCTGCGTATGTTTTCCTTCTTTCTTGTTTTTTTTATATTGTAATATCCGAGTAATAAAGTGCTGTGGTATAAATCAACTGAAGTTATATCATATTCATATAGTAATATTTGCAAAGTATTATATGTGAGCAAAATCAAAAACTTTCTTTTCTTGAGTTGGAAACATTAAAAATTATTTGCTCAAATGATGGAATCTTTTTACCTGTCTCATTACTCTAGCATATATTGTTAAAAAGGGCTCCCATATATATATATATATATATATATATATATATATATATATATTTCATCAGTCTATGATCTAAAGCATCCTTTTCATTACATTGATAGCACTTATCATCTATTATTTTCTTTTTATGTAACATATCATTTGTTTGAAATTTCTTATGCACTATTAAATACCGTATATTATGTAATTTTGGTTTCGTTTTAATTCTTTAATATTTGACCATACTTGTTGCCAAGTATGCGTAGGATAATTTAATTGTATTTCAGTAGTTGGATTATTATATATATATATATATATAAAAAGTCCTTTATACAAATCTTTCATGGTACAGTCCTCTATGTTTTCCTTTTCCATCCAAGAATAGTTTATTTCAACAAAAATATCAGTTAAATTGTTGAGCTATGGTTACGTGCGGCCTTAAAAAAAGAATTCAAAAATTCGACCTCGTAAATATCAGCGGATGACGTCCCTCACAAATCTCTCTTCTGGGAGCACGACTTCTCTGGATTTGGCTCAGAGAAAGAATAAGAACTCATATATCCTCTGAATGACATAAGAGAATAATGTTAATCAATAAATATCCAGCTTACAATGCCTATAGAGCGCCAGCCAAATCTACTACAAACTTGATATTCAAATTTGCCCCCAGCTCCCGACTGATATACAATCCGCACGACACTTCACATAGAATACCTAACGGGAGCCAGATACCTGCCTCGCAGATACATAAATTACGGTTCGGCTGCGGAGAAGTAGGATACGAACTTAACAGAGCTGTAAATAACATAAATCAAATCAATGCTGCTCAAATTAGAATTAACGTGCTTTATGAAGGTGAGGTCTTAGGATAAAGCTCTTATTGTGAATGATACACAAGTTTTTCTGAGAGAGATTAATAGTATTTATTTCTGAAATCCTTGCTTGCTCTAATTTTCTGATCAAATTCACCTAACGAAGATTCTCCGGTGCTCCAATAAATCGTGTCTTTAAACCCACCCAAAAAACCATACCGACTCCCCCCAACCATGTGAAGAGCGGTAGTAGCTCTACCAGGATAATCGTCTATCCAAGAGTCGATAGTAGACTCTTGGCCAAATTTGAGATCGGCAATAGTTCTCAGACTTTCCTCTAAAAGAGAGCCGGAAATGAGCTCACTTCGCTTACCTATGAATTTAAATATGGTGCTTTGATCAAATCTGTCTGCTCCCCTTCGGCCTGGTTGCTAACCTGGACTCACTACGTTGAACGCACAGTTTTGAGAAGATCACTCACAAATTATTTCAAATGTCCAATCCGACAGCTTCCCTAGCTATTCCTATCTTATAAAAATAACAACAACTAATTCTTTACATCAATTTCTCAAAGGAAACTCAACCCTGTTCGTAATATGCGTCTAAATAATTAGTTGGTCCTCTAATACCCTCTCAAGCTCCTACATGAGGGATGGATTGGAGTGAAATTTACTGAATTTAACTTATACCCAAGCAAAAGTCATCGATTCGGTAAGAATCGACTTTAATAAAGAACTCAGGGACACGAGAGGCGGCAGTAGCCTCCCTTTCTAATACTCCCAATTTTAATTCCCCTCAAGAATTAAAATCTGGCAGAATCCCGGGACGGTCGCGGCAGCAAAACTAAGCATGTCCCAACAAATAATACACAAATTATTGAATTCCCGTATTCGCATCAAATCAGAATCCGGACATCACGAAAGAATTAATACCGAATTAAACGGGAATCGAACCCAGAGCCAGTGAATCCCTCCAAAATCTTAGCAGTAATGTTCATACTATACCTCATACTGCATGTCCGCCGTATTCTCAATCTCCGAGAATTTCCATCACAGCAGCTCACTGGTCTCGAGCAACGGCCCCTGATGCTGCTCGTCCGAAGACAAAATTTACTCTGAGAATCGCGACCTCCCCCACATTCGATTTAAAGCTTATATATGTTCCCTGACGCACACAGCCCACTGACCTGCTGGGTACCAAAGGAGAGGATACAAAGGTAGCTGAGCCAACAACAAAAAACGGCGTAAAAAATAGCTATTCACTTCCTCAGACCTTTTTTTTGTACCATGAAAAAATAAAGAAAGAATATAAAGAATCTGGCCGAAGAGAAATCCGCTGGCTCCCTGCTCTTTTCGACTTTCTCCTGGTTCAGCTGAAAGATACTTTGAGAAGTACATACAAATATTTTAAACAATTACAAAAACTGAGTACATAAGAATTTGAATATAGAATAACAAAATATTAATATGATTAAACACCTAATATATCCCGGCCGGGCTTTTTTCTAAAATACCATTTACTTTATAAGCATATATGCATAACAATATAATTAGTAATATATTACAAGTTAAATGAATTACTTCAATACCTATGAATTATTTACACATTTGTTGATGGGAATAGGGAGTTGTGGTACACAGTGCCACAACAAAATACAGATATTTTATATATATATATATATATATATATATATATATATATATATATCAATGGGGAAATCAATTCTATTTCATTTAGTATACTCATAAATAAACCGTTTGAAAAAGAGACGATTTAATTACATAATATTTTGATAGTTCTGTGCCTTACTCTATATAAAAGGATTCTTTAAATTTAAGTCTGCCTGAATATGTGGTTTTTGATGAACTTTTCTCTTTTAATTCGTAAACATTGACTCTGCCATAAAAAAGTATCCTATATATTTGTATATTTCTTCCCATATTTTATTTGGAAAATTGAATAAATGCATCAGGCAGGTGCACTTACTATACACATAACAATTTATCAATTTTACTCTATTTATCGAAGATGAAAAACATTTTATGGTTTGTCAAATCATACACCATTTTTTTTTTTTTTTTTTGCACTTATCATTTTTAGCATTATAAGAAATTGTATTAGTTATGTTATTAAACCAATGTATCCCTAATATTTTTAAAGACTCTTGGACAGGAAATTAACTTTGGAATTTTTGTTCTAATTCTTTGTCCATTACAAATATATTTTTGTATATACACTCAAATGAATTCCAGAAATCTTTCCAAATTGACTGAAAATATTTTAAATCATTTCAGCTTCTTTAATATTTCTCAATATCAAGCTAATATCGTCCACATGCTAGCAATTTTAATTGTTGAGAATAACAAGTTATACCTTTTAAAATCTTTTAAAAGCTATTTATAAGGGGCAACATTGCTTTTAAAAATAAGAGATGAGATTGGACACCCTGACTAACTCCTTTTTGCATGGGAATGCATTAATCTTCCATTTACTTTTATTTTTGCTCTATCTAACCTTATAAAAATTAAAAATTAAGTTTTATTAATTGTTTAGGGAAAGTTGAAATGCATTAAATGTTTTAAATAGTTTTAACATTTTAAAAAATGAAACGCTTACAAAAATCGGCACTGACTATCCCTAGATCTCCTTCATTGTTAATATTTGAATATTTGCAAAACACCTCTGATTTCCATCAGAATATAGTGTAATCTGGACTAAATCGCCACACAGAAAAAACACTAGATTCAAAGCGGAACAAGGACCAGCGTCCGTTTTATAGAAATTCTCAGGCCCTTTTGCTAAACTTGTAATGTAGCTAAATCTCTAGCGTGTCCTGTAGATTTTATTATTAATAGAGAACGTAAATAGATATGGTGACGCTTTCTTGTTGAGTTCAAGAATGCTCCTTTCAGCATTGTAGTACAATTTTTCACGTCCCTACATCATTCATATTGTATGATGTAAAGTTGTAAACGGATCTTCTTATAGTAGTCTATAATGAATCAATATTTAATCTACTTTCAGCGATTTCACTGTGCTGTAACCGGAGCAAAATCTGAATAGGCTGTGATGTCATTTCGGGGGCTCCAGATTCTTAATGGTTCTCAAGTAAAGTGACTGTTGTAGTTAGGCCGTTGTAATCCTGTTAATATAATAAGTCTGTGCTACAAACTCATTGCTTGGTTCACGTGTGAAGAAGAATAATGTATCTCCTGTGCGATGCGCACGGGACGTAAATGGCGCGTTGGAGATGTGAAGGTAACACTCTACATACTCTCGGCCTACTGCACAAAGTAAGGTGGGCTTGTAAGTCCCACCCTCGACTCGACTGCATTCACCTTCCAAAGTGACCAGGAGCACGAGAAAACATTGGTACTCAATTTGATAGGACGCTGAGTGTACCGTACTCAGAGCGCGAAACATGGGAACACTGTAGAAAAGTATCCAGGGTCGAATTTACACCCAGCTTCTAAACAAATTTTCCAGAAGTGGAGAAGTAGAAATCGTTTTCTCGCATCCGAAAACAGCATGCTAGTCGTTTGAAAGTTTGAAAACAAAATAATCAAACGTTATACGTAGAAAAAAGGGCGTGACAACAATCCCTGGAAAAGTGCTCGTCGAGGGAAATCATCTCTCAGACACGTGACGAGCTTACGCCGCATCTGGCTATACAAGCCATAGAAAATAATGTAATTGTAGAATGATAACAACCATATACAGATAGATAGCTCCTTTTATGGTTAATTGATTTGCTGTACAAGGATGAACCATGATTTTAGCCCGCACTATCAAGAAGAAACGGTTGGGAAGTTGATATGAAATTGGAAATGTCATCTGGCAACACTGAAAATATCATAAAAGCCTAGAAAATGATGCTTAACATTTAGTAGTCCTCTCCTCTTCTCCCAAACACAGTTACATACACCCCGTACATACATAATATCCATACTGACATACATGTACAAACAGAATGAAAATTTTATTGTTTTCATTGCAGTTTGGATTAAGCACGTTTTGGTTTCTCTGAAGGCTTTTCTTCCTTTCCTTTATCCAAATATGGCGGCTTCCTTTAAAATAGTGGAAACATTGTCGACTGTATATTAAAATCTTCCCCAATCCTCTTTTGTTTTTCATCCCTTTGCCCCACACACCTCTTGTTCCCTCCACCCTGACCTTTCTGAATATATACGAGTCGCAAGTACATATCCCAAAACGTAGATAACATGCGAAATAACACGGGACAATCCCTGGCTTATTTTCTCACAGCATTTGTGCCCTTGTATGTGGCGTTAAATAACCATTGTAAAGTCCTCCCTCCGTCCATACTCATATATGTGTTTTTTTCTGCAATAAAAGTCTGTATTTTTCAACTTCCTTTTGTTCCACTTTTAATATTCAAAGGCGAGATTAGTTAGGGCAAGTATTAAAAGCCTAAAGATTCTGCAGAAGTAACACCTTCATGAAAATTAAAAAAAAAAAATGTTAGTCCGGGGAAGGAGAGTGCTATTAAATGTTCAAAAATAGAATTTCTCAGGTTCTCTCAGTTCAATGGTCAGTTGTCTTAACAAATGGGATAAAATGGAGATTATGTTGACCGGAAAGAAATAAAAACTAACTTTTGTTTGTATTAACATTTCAATCTAACGGCAATTTCAAGCTGTTTATTTATTTATGGAATTGAATTGAAATTATATGTGATTTTCTTGGGTTTTTAGCTGTAGAGTTGTTACCACATAGTTAGGAATAAAATAGAGGGAGCTTCAGGCTGTTTTGTTTCGCAGAGAATTGACAATTGTACAAGGTAGCCAAAAAAGTTTTTACCGTTTCTGACGTCCCATTAATCATGTGCTCACAGAGAGGAAACGAAATGACTCACGTGCCTGCCAAGCGATCGGGAGTTAGTCTGACCATCGACCTTCATAATACAGGCACGGTGCTCACACACAGCAGTCATAGCTCGTCTAGTGTAAAAGAGAAATTGAGGTATCGAAGCAGCTTGTTCGCGTGTGTTTGTTGTATGACTTAAAAGTGGGTCTGTCAGCTACCGCATCAAGTCGCCGCATATTCCAGGCCTTTGGTGAGAATGTCGTGATCGAACGCACCGCCAGGCATTGCTTCCAGACAATCCGTTCGGGAGATGTAGGCCTTGCTGATAAACCTCGCAGTGGACGACCACATGTGTTGGATGACGAGGCCCTGACAGCAGTCATCGAGGAGGACAGTGGTCTAACGTGTGATTAACTTGCAGAAAGGTTCCATGTTACCACTAAAACAGTCAGACTGCACCTGCATCGGATAGGGAAGTCATACAGATTAAGCAAGTGGGTACCCCACACATTGTCGGCAGCCAACAAGGAACAACGAGTGACAGCCTGTTTGTCCTTGCTCACTCGGCACCTGAACACACCCATATTTGATCGCTTGCTCACTGGTGACGAAAAGTGAGTCCTCTGTAACAGTCTGTAACGAACATTTTGTGGTTTCGTTACGCTTTTATCCCACCAATTCTGTTCTGGTAATTTTTTTTTAAGTTTTAGTGAATTTGAGTAATATTTTTGAGAAAGTGTTTAATTGGAGCAAGAGGTGTTAAACTTATTGTACGACAGAGCCGCCTCACGGCAAACTGTGTAACTACAGCTTTGATGACGATGTGTGAGGCCATGGGGTTCTCATAATTACCTGTGAGGCAGTAGGGAAAGGTGTGTATAATTTCTTACTGTATATATATTTATTACATAGAATATTGAGTGAATCATCGTATATATGAAGTTCGATTTAAAGATTGTGTTCCTACTTTCCATATTTATGGGATGGATTATTTCGCGATTTGAGTCTAAGAGTTTATTTGGAAGTTTTGATTCGGAAATTCGGAATTGTTACGAAGTCTCTGGTAAGTTGAAATTCTGCGATGATTGTGCCTTTTGGTTATGTAAAGTAAATTCCTCAAACGTGGGGAAGAGTGAAATAGATGGAGTAATTTATCGGAGTTTTGATCTAGTGTTTTCTATTATTTCGTACTGGTCCCAAACGGTGCGTAGATGCAAGCTGGGAGTCCTGAAGTTTGAATCCTTTGAATCTATTGCCATCGCATCTTGTGAATGGCTAATATCAGTTAATTATGTTGTGTATTTTTATATGAAGTCATATTTAGTGGATATCAGAAGGAATTTTGCAGAAATTCTAATTTTGGGAATTGAACCCGACCACGTGGTCGTTGCTTGGATCGTAACCACGTGTTCGTTGGTAGTTGTAAATGAGTTTATTAGAAGTTGTTTCTATTTCTAATTTTCAATTTGGTAGGAAATTTTTCAGTGGAAGCTCGACTGGAGGGTACGAATCCCGGCTCGTGCATGTTTGATAATATTTGTCGTATCGGTTTGGATTTTGGTATACCGTTGCGTGTGGTTTTTCAATGAAGGTTCCTATTTGTGGATCACCGAATTATTAGGGATTAGAGCAAAGTCCACAAGTATTGGAAATAGAGGAATACAAGTTGTAATTTGGATTTATGTGTTTAAATATTCTGATGATCTATATATTGTGTGTTACTTTTCCGAATATAGTATAAGTATATATTTTTGGAGTACGTGTTGTGCGTGTGATCTATTGCAAAGATATATTCGATTCATTTGTTGTATAGTTCTGACTACTGAACAAATTTATTTTTGTATTTTGCGTGTAATTGAATTTTGTAGAAAGAAACAAATATTAGTTAATATTATATTGTTTTATGCAAAATTGAACTGCAGTATTTTGCTTTCAAATCAAATATCAACTCAGAAACCTATCCTTATAGTGGAGAATTAATTGTGGGGTCCCTTCGAGGATCCTCCCTATGTTTCAAGTGCTTTCGTTGGGAACCATTATTGCTTTGGGATTCTGGATTATTTTCTAGGAGTGCTCGCACAAATCCGAAATAATATCTGTAGTCTTAAAGTGGTAAAGGCGACTGACAAGGGAGTGCTTGTTACAAGTCCCAAGCGTACCAGTCTCATTGCTTGTCGCCACGATGCTCTCTGATGTTGGACTTGTCCGAGGCTCCCGGAATACTCTACAGGCCTGGAGGTAGCGAGAATGACGTCACACTGCGGGGCTCACTGAGGCGTTGATTCCATAGAAAGCAATAGGAAACAAGCATATATTGTCGTTTCTGTTTTCCCCTTCTGAGAACTAGGAAAATAGTTGGAACTTTAGAACGCTTTATTAAAACACTTTAGCATTGGGAGAGACTTCAATCGTCAGTTTTCGTTGAATAAGGATGCATGAAAATGTTAATTTGTGTACTACTGATAATTGAAAACTCATCAAAATAGATCTCATCATTTATTGTTTGAGAATGTGGGTTCATACACCCCCTTCCCCCCAATACATACATACACAAAATAAGAATCAGAGAAATCCACAGAAGCCAGAAGGATATGTGAATGTTATAGATTAATCTTCAGTGCAGAGTTCGAGTGTTGGGAATGCCAAATTTTGTATCGGAATTCCGAAATATCACATTCCGGATTGCAAAAGGGGTCTGAACTCAGAATTGATTTCGGACTGTCGACTACCCCCACCACACACACACACATACGTAAGTGTGTTGCAAAATAACACCGACAAAACCTCCTCACGAGATTCCTGACAAGAAGATAAGTAGGGGTGTTTGGAATTCCGAAATGGAAATTAGCATTATGGAATTTGAATTTCGGAACTTCGGACTTCCTGAATGTCAGATTGAATTTTATTTTTGACCTTTTGAGCATCTAAGGGTCAGGCTGGGTGAAATGTCGGGATTGACTTCGAACTTCCGAACACCCCTACCATCTTACGGTGCACAAATGTGCGGGTGTTTCGGCGCTATAGGCTGTCGAAAGCGTGGGAAAATGGACTTTAGAGATTGATATTTCCAATACCATTAACAGTAGAACTGAAACAGCACGGCACCCGTCATTTTTCCTCTCTAAAGAAGATGGATGGAGAAGTTTTCGTGAGAGAGTAGGTGCTTTTTTCACTTTATTACTTTCTTTTCTTTAGAGAGACAGGCAGACAGAGAGAGGGAGAGAGATTTAATTTATTAATGATGCTGAGTGTGCGCGCACGCTGGTGATTAAAAGATTGAGAGAGAAAATAAATCACTTGAAAAATCACCAAAATTGTTAGTTTTCGCACTCTATGTTTGAACCCAAAATATGACCATATAAAAATAAAGTTTACAATATATAAATTTCTTATTCCAAGATATCACTTCCACCTTTCTGCATTTTGTCTATTTACTTTCTGGTCTTTTTTACTTCAAATATGAACACATTAACAATGAATTATTACATACTCTTGTTGCAAAACACACTGCTTATAGATAAATTACTTCTTACTTTGTAATTATGTGTAACTACTTCTTTCTGGGGGTACTTAAGCCATTTAGTTGCTAGTGCGCGCGGAAAGGTTTAAACAAATGTGTTGTATTTCTGCAAGCGATAATTCCACCACCTCTGAAATAGAGTATGTTTAATTTTTTTTTTATCGCGGTGATTTTAAAGTTGCGAATGCGCGCGGTCATATTCGCAATTAAAAATCCATTTAAAAAAATTGCTAGTGGAAGCCTTATCAAGACTTGAAGTACTTGAACTACTGTCATAAGTACACAAGGCAGGCTCAGGTATAATAAACTATGATCTACATCGTTCTGGTTTTACTAATTATTACGTACGGATTTTATCAAGTGAACAGTGTCAAATAAAAGAAAAAATATCTTCATTCAGGTCATATTTTTTAAAGCTGAAATTTAATGACTCGTTGCATAGTTTTTCAAACATATTTCTGTTGACTTTATTACTGGCAGATATGAAAGCGATGACTTGAAACACACAGTTATTTAATGTTTTAAGGAAAATGTGCAACTACATCCTTATTATTTGACAACAACGATGACTAGTTTTTATATTTTAGTTCCTTCTTTCATTTTGTCAGTTAAGTCCTGAACACTACCGTCTTTATAAGCTAACGTTTTCCTATATTATGTCCAAAACCAAATTTACGTATTTTTCATGTTCTTGGAGCGAGCTAAGTTTCTCATTTAAGAACTTAATTTGAGAATCTAACAAAGTTCCCGTTCTTTCAGATTCGAAGTTCAGTGACCTTGAAGTGTATCAAGTAATCAGAACGAGGGAGGGATAGGACAGCGGAATTTCTTATGCGCATTTATGTGCTGCTGGAGTATTAAAAAAAATAAAAAAATAGAGTAAACCCACACTAATGTGTCGTTTACCTCAGACCCTTTGGAAAGATAAATTAACCTGCTCTTAAAAACACTTGTTATGCAATTAATAGTTCTCATACGTATCTTGCTGTAACCGCCTATAACCTCATTTTATCTTATCATATTTTATCATACGTGTCTTTAGAATACTGCTCTAATAACAGATGCTTGAACTAGTTTGTCCTCAACAGTGAGTGCTTCTATGCTACGCTCGAAAGTTTTTAAAGGACTAATTAACATCACCTATTAAGATTCAAATTTTGACCACCTATTAAGAAACAAGTATTTTATAGAAACAATTTAAACCTCCTTTTTGGAACAATTGTGCTATTACGACTCACTGATGTAAAATTAAGAACACAACTCTGAATGAACTCACACTACTATAAAAAGTGACAGTCATCGACCCTTTTTCTTCTTTTAGTGACAGCTGCAACCATGAGCCCAGCTTACCTACGTCACGCGAGGGTTTTTGGCTTTATATCCAGGCCTGTTAGAATATCCCGGGGGCCTCGACTTGTCGCCAAGTTGTGCATGAGCTTCTTCCACCTGGTCAGACCATCACTGCTGATATGTACTCACAGCAGTTGCAAAGGGTGTACCGTGCATTGCGGCAGAAGGAGCCGGCATTGGTGAATCGGAAGGGTGTGCAACGACAATTCCAAGCCACATGTGTCAAAGAGGACACATGGAGTCCCTGTGCCATGCACCATATTAACTGGGCCTTGTGTCAACAGATTACCTACCACCTGTTTCATTCCCTCGACAACCACCTCCGTGGGAGACCTGCGGAACGCACTCAAGAATTTCTTTGCCTCGAAGACCGCCAACTTTTATCACCAGAGTATTATGCAGCTGCAGGAATGTTGGTAAAAGGTGTTGGAAGTTGATGGAGATTACTTCGAAACCTAAAGGTATGTATCGTACACTGTATTGTTATTTGTTTATCACTACTCTTTTTGGTAACGACAAAACCTTTTTTGGTTACCTTGTAAAAATGATTTAAAATGTTCCAAATGTCTTGTGCTGTACGTTGTAGTCACACGACAGAATTGTGCGTTTCAAAAATGGTCACCGGTTGACCCACAGTA
This sequence comes from Lepisma saccharinum, assembly GCA_022664845.1. Taxonomy (NCBI): domain Eukaryota; kingdom Metazoa; phylum Arthropoda; class Insecta; order Zygentoma; family Lepismatidae; genus Lepisma; species Lepisma saccharinum. Next base: position 25,031 of record JAGDQP010006766.1, on the reverse strand, counting down.
TTCGGTATAGAGCAGGGACGTACTGGCTCCAGGAAGTTTAGGGGGAAATCTTCCTGAGGGGGGTCCACGGCATTCTCCTAGATATAAAGTAAGTTAGTATTAATATGGGTGCTTCTTTCATTTTTAATTAGCTGGGTCTATGTCACGTAGGTAGACTACAGCCATGGGAATTTCATGAATATTTTGCAAGTAAAAAATACGAGGCCTATTACAATCTCACTTGTTCATTTCTTGACGATAATGAAAAATCATTTTATCATTACGAAAAATATGAGTTTTGAGCTTATGACTGACCAGTATTTGTAATGTTTCTCAAAGTTTGGGAACGTTGCAGAACGCTTTATTACTATTATTAGTATTATCCACAGACACGCTCTCACTTCGAAGACCGGAAACCCCACAATGGTGTGTGTGTGTGTGGGGGGGGGGGACTTGTTATTATTACCGGTATTAAAGAATTATGTGTTTTAAAACTAAATAAGTAGCCTATGTGCAAGTAATACTCTTGGATTAGTTAAAAGCACAGATTTCTCTTCACATTACTTAAAGGAAGTTCATGAACTGATGAACCAAAACCCAAATTCCCAGAGTAAATAAACTCATTTCACCACTCTGGAATGCTCGTTGTACATACATAGGTATTCGAGTACCTTTATAGGTTCGATGCTGTTAGTCATCTCTCTTTCAAAGTTCATTAAGAGCAAAGACTCTAAATGACTTTGAGAAGGCGATTCTTGATAATCTTGAGTTTTGAGAAAGCCCTTTCGCAGCACACTTGAGTTACGGGGAGTGTCGATAAGTATTTATACACGAGATATAACTAATCAAATCCCGTTTCGTACAGTCGAAATTTATTCAAAACCAGAAATGCACAGTAGATGCAGTTTTTGCAATATTCACTTTTATCTACAGCACACGTAGGGCTACTTTTTTCCCCTTCATCTTCCACTTCATGTTCGTCATCCAATGGCGGAACATCATAAGCGTAAAACAGATCTAACAGAAAGGAGCTGCTCAAAGTTTTCCACTATTGGGCAAATGAAATCAGTTGTGTTTTCACTATGGAATGATTAGCATTTTTATTCATCATGGAAATTCGCTTTAGTGCTTCATCCGGCAGTCCTCTACACACATCTTCGAAATTGGCAAGATCAAAGCAGGATATATCGGCATACAATTCACGGTTTTGCTTACAAGGGGAGAGAGGGATTAAAGTGACTAAAACTGTTACATAATACTTTAACGACCCATAAAGAGATATTTTTTTTACAAAATTCTCAGTAGTTTATTGCAAGTTTTACCATTTATGAACTTTATCATAAAAGCAGTCTTAATTTTTACTGGTTCATGAAAAGGAAAAAGAATGTAGGAAGAGAACCGAGCCGCATATGCCAGGCATTTGTCCACTATTGTATTTCGCCCTTCCACATAGAGAAACACTTAATTTTAACTATTACGGAATTTAGACGTAAGTAGTTAAGGACATTCCTGCACCCTATCTGCACCTCCCATCCCCTTTCTTCTGAAGAAACTTTCCTTTGCAAATACACATAATTGTTCGCTATTATATTTCGTCTTTCCCGCTTGAGAAACGTTTATTATCAACTGTTAACAAATTTTCATGTAAGTATCCCCCCCCCCTCGACAACTTATCTTTGTCTCTGCACGTACACTTTGACTACTATTCGAACGATACCTCATGCGTGTCTCTATACCTTATGGTTTATTAGATATATTTTGGCATGGGTTTGCAATACTGACAACGGCATTCCTGGGGAGCGGGAACATCCATAGTATGTTGCCATTGTGTCAAACAATGTTTATACCAAGTTTGGTGTTGCTGTGACTAATATAATAAAGGCTAATTTTTGTTTTTTTTAAAAAAAACATAATTTTATGGAAAATAGGCTGGCAACACTAGTAAGTGGGTTATTTGACAACTTATTCTCTCTCAGTCTTTTTGTATTGTGTCGAATAATGTTTATGCCAAGTTTGTCTCAGATCCAACTGAATTGAACACTTGACTTTTTTAGAAAACGGGTTGGCAATACTGAATTGTTGCACCAATCAGGACGATTGTAGAAGCCCTGAGCTAGTTTTGTCAAGACCTTTCCAGTGACAACTCAAGTATCTCTCTACGCCTTATAGTTCCTGAGATTTAATTTCTAGGCACACACGAACAGAATGAGCGGGATTATAAGGTTCCTTTAGGGATCAGGCTTAGCTATCAAGGGATCTCAAACGTGCCGCACAGCAATAACAAGCGTAACATACTGACAAGGGACCATTACGATTTTGAGATTTCGATTACTGAACATACTTAGCACCATTCGATAGGCCATCTGAACAAACCCCGAAAACAGATATTTTTTTAATGGAGAGAAATGACGTCAAAGTTCGAAAAAACAAACTTTCTATTGATCTTTCCTTTTAAGCCAGTTAAGGCACTGCGGTCAACATGAAGATAAACTAGATCCATGAAAATGTATGGCATCATTCGGAAGAGTACCTAAAGACAACTCGAAATAGATATTTCGAGAATATTTAGAAGCAAAATTAAAAAGCCCCGTAAAGAGGTTGCAAACCACAAGAAAGTGATTTTTTGTACAGATTGTGATACGGTGCCTTCGAACTACACTCTGACCGACTCCCTTCCCACAACTTCTCTCTAATTTACTCCCATCCCGGTCTGATTGAAAAAGAAACAAAACGGACTGTGACTCAATGCCCTTCGTTACACGTTTGTCGTACCCGAGCAGAGGCGTCACCCCCAATAACTTTGACTTCATTTCTCCCCACTGCTATTTAGGTTCCGCCGATAAAATCTCTAATTTTCGAGGTTTCTTTGGTTACCCTATCGAATGGTGTTAACAATCAGAAATCAAATTCACAAAATCGTAAAGGTCCCTCTTGAATTACAAATAAAAATTGGTCCTTATTGGATTAGACTGGAAGTGGGCGGTCGAGGATAAATGTTTGTCCTAGCGTCTATCTTTGGATTCTATAGCGTATCACTCCAGTATCATTACGCAGAGCTCGTTGAGCACAACTTAGTAGTCGTCCTTCCTCTCCCTCCCAAAAAAATGAAATATGAAATTTTGACAGTATTGAGTTTATTTTATCACATTCTAAACCATTAGTAAGATTTTGTGATTCCAAAACGTCTCCAAAATCATCTAAGTATCATAAGAAGGTAAAGGGCAGAAACATTATAGACTTTTATCTGTTTTCAATATTCCTTTTTCAGAAAAAAATAAAATATTTGTGAAGTAACACTTCTCCAATTTTCTTAAGATATTCAAAGCAACAAATTTGGCCTAACTTTGAGAAATGAACAAGTGTTTGTGTCAATTTCCCAACATTTATGATGCGTAGACAAGGACCTATTTGAAAATGGACGCCTCGTAAAGGAACAAGTCAAAGAAATATAAACAGAATTCAGTTAACTAAAGAACAGTGAGCTGTACTAAAACGTATGGAGTGTTCGATTCCATTGCACATCTAGTTAGCACCTAATACCAAATACAAGAAGAACTTCGTTTGTTCACCCAGTTTAATGCAAAATGAATCAAACTTCTATTCAGTTCTATTTCATTTTAAACGCTTACTGTACCTATGTGGGTCGTTTTTTATGTTCTTTAATTCTGGAATTATTCTGGAATATTATTTATATTATAAGCTATTATATGCGCATCCTTGTATATGCTTAATTCAAGAGTGAAGATAAGAAAGTGGTCCATACAGCGACAAAGAAAGTAAAGTAAAAAAAAAATGATGTTAAAACTGAAAGTTTGATCCATTTTGGATTAAACCGAAAATGGACAGACAAGTTTAATCGTTTCCTCTTGCACCTAGCTTCAGATACTAACCGATCACTCCAATGCTGTTAAGTACACCTCACTGGTAAGGAAAAGAAAATAATTTATTTTTTTTAGCTGAGTTTAAAAAAATGTTAGTTCTCTTTTAAATACACTTGATCCGCCAGTCCATCCGAAGACGTACTTTACATGAAATGATACTATTTTATAACTTATTTCATAATAATATAGATTGCGTTGAATTACTTTCAAAATTTCGAATACTCGCTCAACTTCGAAGCTCACAATATAGCGCCCCACATATTCTCGACCTACGGTTCGTAGTGAAGAGAGGTGGTCAGTCCCACGCTGGACCGCTTTACCTTCTGTGCCCAGGGCTACCAAGGGCACTCTAGTACTCAATTTGCTAGGAGGCTGAGTGCACATTAGAGTGCAAAGCATGGGAACACTGTGAGAAAAGTCTCCAGTGTCCTGGCCGGGATTTGAAACCGAACCGCCCAATTCGCAGTCAGACGCCACGGCGACTCTAAAAAATCTTGTTACAGTCAAGTCAAAGAACAATTAAGGAAGCATTGTTCCGTTCGGAATTCCATGCAAATTAGCTATCACACTTGTCTTTATTCAGGACAAAATTATATAGACAAACTTGCACGTAGTTAAGTGAAGGGTCATAGGGGTGTTAGCAATTAGGTCTACATTATTTTTCTTCTCATTGAAACGGGATGCGAGACTATTATCTGCACACTCTAAGCCTTGAATTTTACCGCCTCTGGTTTCATAGACCGTCTTATGTACAAATAAACTAACAGTTCATGTGGGTTTCAGAGAGATCGAACTCTAATGCAGCAGCTATAACCTACATCAGAGCTCTTCAATTATTTCCTCCTGGGGTCCGGATTGATGGTAATATCGCAGTAAAAAGCTGTCCAAATAGTTAGTCGACTATCAGTAAGGGAGGACAATAAGACCGAGCGGCTGCGGCTCAATTGATAGAGCGTTGATTTCGCATTCGGGAGGTCCTAGGTTCTATACCGACGGCCGAACATCCTGACTGAAGTTTTTCCTCATCACCACCTTACAATTTGCGGGATTGTACCTTAAACTTGGCCCCGGCCGACTCCTTTGCACATTTTCCCCCTCCCCCGGCTTGAATCGTAGATGCCTAAAGACCATGTAAATAAATTCAAATTCGTGTTGAAGATCTGGACCGGAGTTCTCCATTAGAAGAATCTCCCTCATCTACATAACTTTAGACGAAACAGTCAGAGCGAGAGTGAGTGAGAGAGAGGGAGAGAGAGAGAGAGAGAGATGAGCGTTGTTATTATTATTAGTATTAGGGATGGCCAAACGGTTTCGCACCTAATGAGATCCGGATCTAGGTTATATCCGGTACGAATTTTGGATATCAAGATGCAGTTTCGAATATCTGGATCCGGATCCGAGTTTTAGATATCCGGATCGTTTAAGATCCGGACCTGACGATCCCTAATATTTATTATCTTCTCTGTCTTGGAACTTCTTTCAGCTGTGTTTAATGTCGGTCTGTATCAAGAATTTAAGGTGTCAAACATGTCAACGTCTCTCGAACTAAGGGAGACAGGTACCAAACTTGCAAGCGGGAAGAACTATTTCTTGAACTGTGTAAATAATAGATTTTAGAGGCACTGTAGCTTCTTCAATAATTATGGAACTAGTCTAGTCAAATACGTGTTTAACATTCCCACTTTTCTTTGTCCCGTGCTTCACTAATCATAATTGACATATATATTATCTAAATATTCTACATTGAACACGTCCTTGAAACAAAGAAAAATTTCAAACAAGCTCTTTCTATTTTTATTTGTCCATATTTTATACGTCTTTTTTATATACTGTATGTCTCGCAAAATTAAAGCGTGTGTCAGTAGCAATTTTAACCAAGAAGTAAGAAATGATTTGTATCCAAAGAAATAAACGTAGTCTTTAATGGCATGACAAAATGTTATTAATTTCTTTGAGTTTTTCTTGACACTTTCCTGTCGCCGATTTTCCCTTATGATTATGCCCACGCTTTCAAGAACTCTTTCAAGCAACACAAAGGACAAGACAAAAACGAGTAATTTGTCTTATGTCTGTTTTCTTCTTCTTTTTTTTAAAAGCTAATCAATTATTTAAAATAATGCATTGAACGTTAGAGACTCTTTCCTTCTTTCCTTTTTTTTTTAAGCATTACATAACTAAAGAACGAAACAAAGAATTAGATAACTTGTTTTGTCCACCGTGTATGTTTGAGTATGTAAAACGGGCAAATTGGTATGACATTACTTACTAACTACAGTCAACATAATTTTGAACTTCTTAAGAATTTTTAGTGTGTTGCCTTCATTTCTGGGTCTGCTACGTCTACTCATGTTCTGCCAACAATTTTCACATCAAACTTTTGACCTGATAACACAACCATCGAGTTCTACGTAACGATACTGGTGTGATCGACTGGCGTGAACGCAAGAGCATACATTTAACCTCTATTGTCCACTTCCAGCCTAATCCAATATGGACCAATTTTTTTTTATTTATGTCATAATTCTCGAGTTACATGCGCGTACCGGACTGCGCATGTAATAGACCCGGTCTAGTAGCTACATGCTGTAAATAATATTTACGTTTATTATTATTATTTTGCAAGACGATAACGAACGTAAAAACAAGTTGGAATGGAAACTTTTTGTCTATATTGGTTTAGAATGGTAGTGGTCCAAAACGACGTTAACTGTCCGCTCGTTTCCTGGCTTCCGGTGTTCATATTTTTTATGGCACCGATCAGTGCAGTATCACTTTCAGGTAGAGGTTAATGGAAAAACCATCGAGCTCTACGTAAACTATACAGGAGTAACTACTTAGTGTTGAAAGAGAGACGCCAGAGCAAATATTTAAGCTCGTTTGTCCACTTCCAGTCTAATCCGATGTGGACCAAATTTTCAGTTTTAACTCAGTTTTATACGCTTGATATCGCTGTGTGGCCCGTTTTTTTTAATTTAAGTCTTAATTCGTGAGTAATTCATGTAAGCGTATATCGTACTCTGCATACAATAGAAAATACTGCAAATAATATTTACGTTTTTGTTGTTGTTTTTTTTGCAAGAATTAAGACATAAATTAAAAAACGGGTCACACAGCGATATCAAGCGTAAAAAACTTGAGTTAGAATCGAAAATTTGGTTCATATTGGTTTAGACTGGAAGTGGACAAACGTGATTAAGTTTCCTCTCCGCTCCCTAGCTTCACATATTCATGAAATTTTCAATGACTGCAGTCAGTCCAGTATCGTATTAATGGAGGTCGATGGGAAAAACTAAAGAAAGATGCAAAGAAAATAAGAAGAAGTGCCTCATGCTATACTATGCACAATATATATATATATATATATATATATATATATATATATATATATATATATAAATGTGCTGCCATCTGACGAGTAGGTCGGCGGTCGGGTAGATCACATGAAATTGGCTGAAAATTATTAATTTTCATTGGCTAAGATGTCAATGAAGTTTTCGACCATAATAGTCGTTGTGTTTCATAAAATATTGGTTTATAGATTGCTCTTTATCTCATCTTTGCATTCTAAACTTGTTATCTTTTCCCTTGATTTTATATCAATTTTCTTCTGAACCATCGACCTACATTAATACGATACTGGACTGACTGAAGCCATTGAAAATTTCATGAATATGTGAAGCTAGGGAGCGGAGAGGAAACTTAATTTCGTTTGTCCACTTCCAGTCTAAACCAATATGGACCAAATTTTCGATTCTAACTCAGTTTTTTACGCTTGATATCGCTGTGTGACCCGTTTTTTATTTATGTCTTAATTCTTGCAAAAAATCGTAAATATTATTTGCAGTATTTTCTATTGTATGCAGAGTGCGGTACACTCTTACATGAATAACTCAGGAATTAAAACTTGAATGAAAAAAACGAGCCACACAGTGATATCAAGCGTATAAGACTGAGTTAGAACTGAAAATTTGGTCCACATTGGATTAGACTGGAAGTGGACAAACGAGTTTAAATATTTGCTCTGGCGTCTATCTTTCAACACTAAGTAGTCACTCCAGTATAGTTTACGTAGAGCTCGATGTTTTGAACTAGGTAAAGGAGTTCTTCTTCTTCGTTCAGTTACATAGATAAAGAATGATGGTTGGTTGGTTAGAAACAAGGATGTTCTAATAGAAGATTTGCTTGTAACTATATCATGCGCATGAAGCCAAAAACAACTGAGCATCGACCAAGGCGACGTACCTGATTGGTTAGTGAACAACTAGAGAGATTGTTTCCATCTTTGTTAGCCGAAAACAATGTTTTAGATTGGAATAAGTGGGCTAACTGGGCGGGACTAACCTGTGACGTTTGGCTTCATGTTCTTGGGAAAATCGCATATTCTCTATTAGAACATCCTTGGTTAGAAACTGAAGGCAACAACTCTGGCCGCAACTGTCGCTACTATCGAGCACTAATAGTAGCATCTACGGATATACGCCAGGACTTCTAGCAATCGATCTCTTCTTGTTAATTTTCTTTGTGGATAGCTTGTTTTGTTCAGCTTGTGTGTCTGTTTGACTATCTCAAACGGCAAATTAGAAAAAGGCATTGCTATTAACGACGTCCGTATCAATTTAAGATTTCTTCAAAAAATATAGTGCGTTGCTTGCATTTCTGGGACTGTTATGTCTATTGATATTCTACCAACAAAACAATCTTGTCTCTTGAAACTTTGAGCAGACAACACAGAACCTTCTCAGGGAAGTAATATGCACGGACGTAGAAGTATTGCCTTTCAAAAGTGTTAGCTGGCAGCTGGCAGGTTAGCGTAGTCAGTATATAGAGCATCGGATCACTGTCCGGAGGCCGGGGTTTGATTCCTGCCCAGGTCATTTTTTTCACATTACCTTTCTTCTTAACACTTTTGAATAAATGCTCCCCTTTTGCTTGCTTTTGTATTTTCAACATTTTATACATGGTTCACGGACAGAGGCGGCGTTTGAGGGTGGCAACTGGGGCAACCGCCCAGGCCCCGCGTTCCGAGTTGATATTTTTCTTACTTAATGATATAAAAGTTGATTTGTAAAAAAAAGTTTACAAATAAACTAGTTTGTATAGTTTCCATGCGAAATGTAATGTGAAATGGAAATGAATAAAGAAGCACTTGTAATTAGGAATGCAGTTTTTAAAATATATTGTACTTTCTTTAAATAAATTATGTCGGATTTTTTTTTCATAAGAAACCGCTGTTCATTAAAAAAGAGAATATTTTGTAATAAATTTAGGGTTAGGAATGAAAGGAAGAAATGAGAGGAAGCATTTAGGGGGAAGTTGCTTACTGCTTTATCGGCTTTAGATGTAACATTTCGGCGCTCAGCGATTTTTACTTGTACTTTGGCCCCGCGGGGTCATTATTGTCCTAGGCCCCGCGCTCACCTAACGCCGCCTCTGTTCACGGACATTTATTTTCCAGCGAGCGAAGACGGGTTAGTGGTCAAGTTAAACTTGTTTTTATCAGCTTATCCCATAAGTAATGTCGTGTTTTTGCACCATGAGGAAAAGAATGATAAACTACCTGGAACACTACCGTAAGTCAGGAAAATAGTCTCCATCGGACTCCACAACACTCTGCCACCTGCCAACCAGTTGTTGAATTTCCCGCTGAAACAAGTCAAACCGGTTTTCGAGGCAAAGAACTGGGTTACTGTTCGTTGCATGTCATCCTCATTTTGCAGTGTTTTCCCGGAAAGGTGGTTTTGCAAGTTGCAAAAAAGACAGTAGTCTGTTGGTGAAAATGCCGGGTAGGGGAGTTTCTCCCAACCACATTTCTCGATTTTAACACAGGTCCTTCTAGCCGTGTGTGGGAGCACGTTATCATCGTGGATGAGCACACCCTTGCGATTAACCAGAGCAGGACATTTCTCCAACAATGCAGTCCGTAGGCGCTCAAGGTGCTAATAACAGTAGACATCTGCATTGATAATCTGTTTACGTGGTAAGAGCTCAAAATTGATTATCCCACGAATATCCCCCCCCCCCCCAAACACTCAGCATCACTTTGCAGGGGTGGAGATCCTGTTTTGGCACAGTTTCTGCGGCCTTTGCCTTTAGGTACCCACTGCCGTTTGCGTGTCATGTTATGGTAGAGGATCCACTTTTCATCCCCTGTCACCATTCTGTCCAGAAATGACTCATGTCTGTGACAGGTGAGCAGGGAATTGCAGATGTCAACTCGCTGCTGCTTCTGTTGAGGAGTTAACGCATGGGGGTAGCCTACCTATTTTCCGAGTTTCGACACGTACCCAAAGTCATGCAATTGACGATAAACGGTCGAATGGGTGACATGGAGTTCGCTGGCCAGTTCTTCAACAGTTTCCTTTAGATTTTCCTCCACCGCTGCTCGCAGGATATCGTTGTCCAGTTACACAGATCTCTCTTCTTGTGACTTATCGATAGGCTGGTGTCCCCAGACCGAAACCTCTGGAACCATCTCGAATCATGATTGATGAAGTTACAGGTTATTTGTTAACAGCTTATATAAAGCAAACCAACCTTTACCTCACCTAACCTTCTCGAATTCCAAACACATATTTACAGAAATATACCAACACCACACAGACAGATAATTTACAATATATATGTTCATTTTTAGAGAGGGGATGAAATAAACTAATGTATAATAATACCTTCCCGCTCTTTTAACGTTTTTCTAGCAACTTTGTGAAACAACGATAGAATAGAGCGGGACGGGGTGGGTGGTTGTGGATGACGCTGTTTCTCGACTTCTACTCCTCCCATGGGATATTCTGCTGCTCATGGTTTCGAAGGGTGTCCATCTAGAGGGAGTGAGTCGTTCAGAACGAGGGTGAAAAATCGTCTGAACTGCGGTGGAAAGGGCCGAAGAACAGTAATGGACATCCCTGACATTCATAAACGTGCGCAAAATTCAATGGTTGAATAACAGAATTAGCAAAAATCAGTTATATTTTATAAGCCCTCCAAGAAACTGTTAGTGAGAGAGAACGTTAGAATCTAAATCTTCAGTGGGAGTGAAAGCCACCCCCCGTACCGCTTCCTCGATCTCGTAGCTGCTGCAAGTCTTTATAATACCACTTAAGATGCAATTCTGTGGAAATTTTGTTTTTATAAAAGAAAAAAATAATGAATACCATAAAATGAGTTTGGGTTTAGTAATCTGGGTTATTTCTGGAAGAAAAGTACACTCTATCATTTATTAATTTTCTGTGTCACTTATTCTGGAACTCACACGCACACATACTGTATTATGTTTATGTAATTGTTCGTTTACATTTTTTGTTTCAGTTTCCTCTGTTAACTGTCAATAATAAGCAGGTAGAAAGGTTAACTCAGAGCTATTATTAGGCGCGAATTTTTCCTTCTTCTTCCTTTCCTTGTTGTAGGTAAGACCGTGCAATCATTTACTTGAGTTTCCGACCACCCACGAGGGTACGAAAATACCTTTAGTGTGTATGTCTTTTGAAAACTTCTCAAAGTAACATGGAAACTTTCTCTCTTTGTGGTGTGTGTGCATACGCCTGTGTGTGTTTTTGTGTTATTTCATCTGTGATACTCAAGTTTCAAAGACAAAGCTTACCTATACTTCCTAAAGAGAAATGTCTTACATAGACCCATAATTTCGGCAAGAAATTTATTTATTTATTATTATTATTTTTAATTTATGGACCAAACACGTGGCTACTGTCTAAGGGTCAGTTCTACTAGCTTCTAGTCAGCGCTAAGTTGAGGCCAATTCTCATTGGCCAAAATCAGACTTGCCCTCAACAGCGCTGACCTCATAATAGATAGACTTAGCACGCCTCCCCATTTCTGGCTGCGTTAAAACCAGTGGGTTTTTGTACAGGAGCACGTGATTTTGAATTCATTTGCTAGGTTGCTCTGGTCGATATTATGAGGTCGATGCCAGAGCAACGTAACAAATGAATTCAAAATCACGTGCTCCTGTACAAAAACCCATTATTTTTGGCGTAGCCAGAAATGGGGAAACGTGCGTAGTCTATCTATTATGAGGTCTATGCTAGAAGTTTAGCGGTCGATTGTAGAACTGACCCTAAGCACGTCACTGTCTCATGGATGACGTTATTTATTTATTTCGTCTTATTTTACATGGCGAAGTTAAGGCTTTCACGACCTTTTCTGGTACCCAACCATCAATACAGTATAATTAAAACTTCCAGAAAAAAACACACCTATATACTAATGATAAGAAAATAAACCAAAAACAAAATTGGACTAAACTACAAACCAAGATAATCTATAGTTATTATAGGTTACCCTCGCACATACAAACACACATACATTCACACTACAAAAACATTAGCGAATATAGATAATTACACCATTGGAAACACTACAGGAGTAAAAAATGGTATTAATACATGACAAAGTTATGGACATCAAAACAAAGACGGAGCTGGTCAATATTTAACCATTTGAAAGATGGATGGTGGGTCTTTCGGTGGGTTTCACTAATCCTTCCCAAGAACTCAACGAATCGTTACGGTTTGGAGTACGGGAAGGAGATGGTAGCGAACAGGGTCTTTGTGTAGGTACCATAACAGCTTTCGCCTGATGAAACTGAAAACTTCAGTCAGTATAGTCGGAAGCTATTTCAATTTGCGTGCCTCTCTAGCGACAATGTGAAATGCAAGACCGTAACCATTAAATTAACAACAGGGCTGGGTTTTTAGTATCTTACTTTCACTTCCTTTGGAAAGGGATATTTCAGGTAACGGTCAGTACCTTATTAGTACCATCTCAACATTCCGCTGGTGAAACAGAAACACACTGGTGGAAGATGTCAGGCAGAATGACTGACACCAGGACTCGTCGAACCTGCGTGCGTCTACAATGGCAATCGAAAATCTGCGACTGTAACCGCTAGAACGAAGGAACTGGATGAAACAAATATAATAACCGAAACAGAGCAGAGAATGGTAAAACAAAAGAAAGTTTGTATAGAATAGAACAGATGAGGAATTTCAGAACTAAATAAATAAATATGAAGTGAATTTAGTGTCTCTGGCAAAATCTCGACATTAATGTTTCTAAAGCATTTACAGTAAAGCCACAAAATGTTGGCTCACTTTAAAACAGAAGCAAAATTATAAAATTGATACAAAATAATTAATATTTAAATTACACTTCGGGTTTTGTTGTTCGAGAAAAGAAGAGAGGAAGTGCAGTGATGCATTGTGTTTCTGTAAAAGAAAAAAAAAAGAAAATTCACTCCTAATTACTGACAACGAACAGCTTTATTCCCACTAATAAATGTCTACTCCAGGAATATTCTAGAAATGTCCTAACCCAAACACGGAATATTCAAATGTTCACATTGGAAAAAGTCCACGAATATTTTTTCTATACCAAATTATACTTTTGCTTTCAATAGGGCCGTGGTGGTTCAATGGTAGAGTGCTCACCTCTGGTGCTTGAGATCCTCACTTCGATCCCTGTTCATGGCATGTGGGCTTTGTGGTGGACAAACACTGTGTGCGTGGGTATTCTCGGAGTTTTCCCGTTTCCTTCTACCTTCTACATTCCACCAATTCTTCCATCATCCTCCATCCGACCTGAGACAACGTTGCGTAAAAGCATTGAAAATTTAATTCATATTTAGCTTTTAATAATTTCTACACCATATGAATTCTTCTGCTGTTAAAATACGAAATTCTCGTACACGATTTTTTTTTTTTATGTTTATTGATATTTATATTATCTGGGATTATGGTAGGAATTGATTCGGTATTTATTCTTTCATTATCCGGGGGAATATTCCCGGCATATTTTCAACGTTTCAAATGTATTCGTGGAATCACGCAGAATACAGTTTGATTCCTTCATTCTTCAGAAACAGCTGCCAGTTCTTTTGTCATTTGAATTTAGAGCCAGCCATGATCAGCTTTTCATTTTCTTTCCAAGGTTTCAGTAACTTACTGCAGTACATGTTACTGCTAAATATGACGTGTCCATGTTTTGAGGACATTGTGGAAGATCTCTTCGCATTAAAATCTTTGAAACTTGATCAAATTTCTTACAAACTATGGAAAACAGATGAGTTATTTAATGTTAAGCTTCAGATCTTTCTTGGCGACTTTGTTAGTAGCTGAGAAAGAATTGTTCCTTGTTGTATGTACTCTACAATTTAGTTTCTAGCTGTAGTTACTTTCACTCTTGTTTGTAAATCTGAAACAGGTTTCAGGTTGATTCTTATAACACTATTAAAAAAAAAAACTTTTTTTCAGTCGATCTCGTAAAATTACATCTCTGGCGTAAGTATCTCGCTTTGGCCTGTAAAACATCTCGTGCCATGTCTGGATGTACTGGAATGCTTGAAGATACTACACATTACCTTTCTCAGTACTGTGCAAGTAAGTTCTTTTATATTTTGTCCACATTAGAAAAAGAAACACATGCTTGAAATTTAATAATAAGCAAGAATTCTCCCTCCCCACAAAAAAACAAACAACAACAACAACAACAACAAAAAAACAGTCGGAAAAGTGTTTTCAGTTGATAATTCATATTACCTAGTTTATAAACCTGCATTTTTCAGTCCTCCCGTTTCGGGCCTTCAGATCCGAAATTTTGGATGGTGGTTATCACATAATTTTCATTTTGGGGGCCCAGAAGAAGTCATGTATTAATACATAATACATAACAAAGGATCCAAACTAAGCTAATAAAATTAGTCCTAAAATAGAATTTTTAAACTGTAGGAAATGAAATTAAATACACTCCCAAACGTTCTTCTTTTCCGTAGCCACCACCATTTTGAAAATGATGAAAATTAATATTTTCCCGTGATTCTCGGATTTTGGATATGTTGAACTGTTGTTTACATAAAGTAGAAAACATTTTTATTCTAATTTGTTCTGGGTTCAGTCATAATTCTATTGCACTAGTGGGGAAGTTCCTAGGAAAAAATAACTCGTTCCAAGTTCAGTTCCTCCGAACATCCTCAACAAAAGTAGGATTTGCTTAACTATCGAAAATGACGTGCTGTTCTTAATACGCATTTCATATAAAGAGTATTACGTTAGGCAGATATACTTGACTAATAAAAGTAAAGATATTATATGATAAAATTTAATGCAAGTGTATGAATCAAATACTGGGGTCATGTATACTGTCACGTACTACAAAGAAAATCCCCTAAAGCGCTGACTTTTTCTACGGGAGAAAAAAATTAGATAAATCAGTGCGACAAGAATTGCAATTCTGCACACCAGTCTCATTGAATTATTGAAAATAATACCAGTTATGAACAAAACTAAGCGAATACTCTGATGCTTTTGTTATTCTGGAGGGCGTAAAACCTCACGAAAACATCGTAAGTGAAATACATACTGAGAGACAGCACAGTAAAATGATATATGATTTTGAAGCTGGTAAAGAATTTCTCTTTTTGTTTTGTTTTTCAGCTCACAACTACGTTAAAACAACAGTCTCTTCTTCGTTACAGCCTGTATAACTATAATCTAGTCTTGCCACTTATTAATTTTTTTTTTCCGCGACGTCATTCTTGATGTTTCACTGACTACCTGAATAGCTGTCCCTCTGACGGTGAGTTGCGAACTAAAATTTAAAAACCAAACGCCAAAAAGAAGAAGAAGAAGAAGAAGCAGAACGGGGCAGAAAAAGAGGATAATTCATTTCGTTTGTTACCGCGTGGTACATTTATGACGTTTTATGTCTGCTTCGCGAGAGGGGCATTTCGGTACACTTTTTTTTCTCTTTCTTTCACTTTTTATATACCTTTTGCAAAAGAGGGGAAAATTGTTAGGGTTCTTTTTTTTCTCTCATTTTTCGTTACCCGTGTAAAGCCAATAGGTGATGAGTTATTAGAAGAGGGCGAATATAAGCCTTTCGCATTGTTTTGCATGAAGGGTAGAAAACATCCTTTGTCTATTAGCCCTTTTCTTTGTTAATAAATTACACGTTTAAAACTCCTGTAAGTAACAAAACACATCCTGGTAAAACAAGAGATTGTGTTTATTTTTTTTTATCCCTTTCTGCATATTTCTTTTGTATTTTTCTAGAAAAAAAGTTTTTTTCCCTCTGGTTTATGTTCAAGAAGAATGAACAAACAAAGTAGTCTTGAAAGCTTACAAGACAAACAAATTTAGTACTGATCAATGTTACCAGATCCTCATGGCTATTCCACTGTTATTGATGATTTGTAACTAATGCTTTCTCCCTTAATGTGATGAGAAAAAGACAGCACATTTTCTCTCCTCCTCTCCCTGCACTCCTACACATTCACATGCTTAAATAACTCCTGTGTTTATTGACAGAATACTCGGGGTGTTCCGTTCTTGCTGCTTTGATCTTTAATCCTATTTTTCTTTCTCTCTCTGTTTTAATGTTCTAACATGTGTTTCTTTCATCTTTCATAAAAACTAATGTTATGCTTGTTCCATTTTGAATATTGACATTTATGTTCTTTTATTTTGCTCTGAGAAGAAGAAGGAATGAAAAGTTAATAAGAAAACAAAATCAATTTAGTGTGTTTCAAAATAACATAATAAACTTGCTGAAGAATATTGACTTGAAGGGGAAAATATAGACGCGTTACAAGTTATGGTTTTGTACGCTACTGGAAATGTGATTAATTTGGTAATTATATGAGTAGCACTAATACATAAATGCCGGAAATTAAGTAGAATAATTCTTAACATCAGTAGTATATTAATTATGTTTATCCATTATTTAATGTGATAAATTAGCTTTCTTAACGAGAGTACTAAATTAAAAGCTCGACTAGTGATTTTACTATGAGATACGGGGAATAATATACACATATTTGCATTTTGTATACCCTTCTTTTAATTAATAATCAGTACTAGATCACGAGTCTTTATGACGTCATATTTTTCATTATGGATTGTTTTTTATGCCTAAGTTAAGTTTTACATTTTTCTAGACGCTTTAAACGGTGATGCCCAGTTTTATTCATCATAATAATACAAATTTATTCCTTTTTTTATTTTGAAGTCATATTTTCAACAAAACATGATATAAAGCATATTTAGGTGATATTTACGTAATTTTTAATATTTCTCCAGATATTAAATTATTATTAACCTTAATCGCTGAAGCAAGGGTACAGAAATGCAATAAAAAGCAACGTGTAATATGTACTAACGTATGAAAATGTAATCCTTTCATTTTCCAAACAGCAAATATTTAGTGTAATTACGTTACGTAGGCTAGCAGGAATGTGTTTATTATTTTCCTGCTTCATCGTTTCTGGCACCTAACGTTGATCGTTCGCTCGCGTAACACATAGATACTATGCAAATCAAGATGTTTACGTTTCATAAGTTATCTACTTTTATATTTCAGAAATATAGAATATTGGTTTGTGATTTTCGTGTGAGGAATTCCCTGAATGATTTAATCTGTCTATAACGTAATAGCTTCTGACGTATTAGTTGTATTATCTAAACTGTATGAGATCCTGATTGTTTCTTTAGCTTAAGTTATTGATATTTTATATAAAATCGATTAAGTAAGATCTTTTACAGACAAGCTAAGTAGAAAACAACAAAATCGAAAGAGCTTAATGGCTTCCAGATGTTTTCAAGGTCAAACTTTGAGGACAAATTTTGGAACCGAAAATCATAGAGCACGTCAGACCCCTTGCCTCAAATTCGAACTTTAGACCGTGCAGCTGCTCGAATTTGGACTCATTAAACTTTATGTGTCTGGCAAGGTCTAACTTGAAGGTCAAATTTGGAACCCTGATTGTCTGAGAACTCCTTACCCCACCTCAAATTCGAACTTTAGAAGATACACGCACTCCTCATTAGTGTAGACTTGATTTCTCAAGGTCAAACGAACGTCAAGGCCGAATTTTGGAAGCGGAAATCATAAAGTACGTCAACCCCCACCCCGACCTCAAATTCGAACTTGCAGCACGTAAGTGTTTGAAATCCTTCCCCATCCTTAAAATCGAACCTTGAAGATCCTGCAGCTGTTCGAAAAGGAAGTCATAAAACTGTATGTGGCTCGAAACTGGAAACTGGCGCCGTAAAGTCGACTCGACATCTCTTTCAATTCCACCCCACCCTCAGAGTCGAACTTTAGACCCTGCAGTTGTTCGAATTCGAAGTAATTAAATTTTATGTATTTCGAAACTTGGAACCGGAGCCTTAAAGTCGAGTCCGCAGCTGTTCAAAGTCACTCCACGAAAATTGTATTTTTCCAAGTGAAGAGCTAGTTTCGAAAAAACAGGTCGAAAACTGCTGTAAAAGTGCAGCTGGACTCTTGAATTTGAACACGTGTGTCGATATTTGCTGCGAAAAAGGAAAATAAAAATGTGAATGCTATAAATCAGAGCACACATTCGAATGTCTGAAGGGAGACAAGTTTCGAATTTTGGAAGACGTTGTCGGGAAAGGAAAAAAAGGGAAACAAAAAAATTGAAAACACCTTTTAAACGAATGCGGTTACGATTAGTCTAAAGGGTATATGTGCCATTTTATCTAGTGTAAACTTCGATGAAGTCTCATTTTATCCAGTGTAAATTTGGTAAGCAGAGGAAGCGACAGCCCTTTAACCCCATTGGATCTGCACTTGTAAATATGTAAGCATTAGCGTTAGATGTGAATAAGTTATTGTAAATGGAAATCTTTTTTACTCTAACGAATATAGGGTAGACCGGGGCTATTTGGGTATAGTAAGAGAAAAGTCAAAATTTCCAAAACCCGACGTACTTTAGAGTTGAAATAATTATGCCATAATCTACGTACATTATTATAGTACAACATATTAAAGAATAAAGAACCTGTTAAGTCATGGAAATTCTGAAAACGAATTTAAAATAAAAATGGCAGAATTAGAGACTAGTAATAATCATGGGGCTATTTGGGTCGCTCACGGGGTTATTTGGATTTTTGCTGTATCAATATTGTTTACATTTATCACCTTAGCGTACATGTATATTTTTAAGTTATACCCTTTTCTATATAATTTGTGAAAGACACAACATTAATAAACATTTCCCCTCAACTCTTCATTGACGTAACCACTATCTAATAAGGAAACATGACAAGCCGGTGGTAGATTGATAACGAATTCTTCTCTCATACGCTGACCATAAAATAACAAATGGTGGGATGTATTGTCCAACTACGTTGCAAGAGACTATCACAATCACATTCTCGCCTCTTTCGGTCGACGCTAGTGAGAGCAACCACTTCTTTTTTCCCTTCTTGGCAATGACCTTGTTTGGGTTGTTGTTAAGAGAAAACCCTGTTTCATCCACGTTGTATATACGCTGTGGTTTTGTGTTAACACTAATCGTCGAAGTAACAGATTTCAACAGTTAAAAAATCACTCACAACTTCTTTATTAATTTCCTCAGTTTTCATGATACTTGAAAAACAATCTTCACCAGCTAATCCTTTGTGTTTCCAAGGCTGCGGAATTTGATTTATTATTACATATCGATGCACTGCTTTACGAATCGTTTCAGGGGTGCAGCCTAGTCTTTTTTCCCGCGAGAGTCAAAATTCACAACACGAACTCTTCATCCTGTTCTTCTGTTAGTACTGTGGGGTGTCCTATGGCTTTCGGTTTTGCACTTTGAACTATTTCATCATTATCACCCAAGGTTAATCTCAACCTTTTGACCTGCACTTTCCTTCGCAAAGTTTCAAATTTACATTGCAGAGCTGTGAAGCTCTACGTAAACTCAAATCACATTTTGTTACACTTTGGATGGCCTTCTCCATGTCTTCATTATTTCACTTGTTGTATTTATGTTTTGATTTGTATGTCCGTACCATCTAAAAAGAAAAGGAAATATTTTGTTTAACATACATGCATCATATAGTCTAAACCATAAGTATAAAATTAAAATCCATAAATTAAATAAATTCACGTAAGTTTACACCTGCCTCAAATAGCCCCGTTTCGCACATGCTTACGTAGGAACGTACTACTTTCACACTAGACAGAGGAGAGCAACAAAAATGGCGTTTATAACATGCGGACAATCTGTTTTACGCGTATGGTAATAATTTTACAAATATATGCATTTACTGGTTCAGCACCTTATATCATACAGCCACTATTTTATATCAGAGCAAAATATGAAGTATTGCAACTCACCTTGCTCAGATCAGTCGCAAATTCACAGCAACTGATAAGAAAGCAGCAGATCAAAGACACACACACCCTTCCCTTTGCCAACGAACTCACAACTGAAGGTAGGTTCAGCGTACTGGTGTGCATATTAAATGCAGTGGCACTTTTCTTAAGTTTGACCCAAATAGCTCCGGTCTACCTTAATCATCAACACGTTGATGATTCGTAGGAGAGAGAGGCATAATTCCGAACACACTATTTTCCAACAACTGGTGACACTGTTGTAATAGAGATGCTCTGTTGTTTCTTCATGTGACACACTTTTATGAGAGAGAGTGAAGTCCGATTTCAAAATTTAATTGCTCACGTTTATTGATTCACAATCACATGCAGCTCACGTTAAATGAAAGATAAACTCAACAAGTTTTAGTGGCTGGCAATCGTTATGTTCAGTTACGCATTCCGCCGCTAGGGTGACTGAAAATCAAGATGGGCGAAAACGAAGACGAGAGAGAATTTTGTGTCCACGAATTTCATTTAAAACAGTATGTACGCCCCTGGTGCCAGATATCACCTCGTACGAATTTTTTGTGGTGTTACGTTGACACATAACCCCACATAAAAAGTTTATATATTTCATTTAACGTAAGTTGCATGTGATTGTGAATCAATTAAAGTGAGTTATTAAACTTTGAAATCGGGAAGATCATTTTGAATAACCCTGTATATGATCGTCTTGTTGCTGTCCAGAATATTCACGCAGAAAAAAATTTCACACATCTGTTATAAAGATAAGGAATTACCTGTAGTCGAAAAGCACTAACTTCATTTCAATTTGATTCCTTATATTTTCTTAACATAAAATATAATAATTGCTGAGCAAAGCAATACGTTTTAATTAAAAACTAAAAAAGGGGAACAGTTTCACCAACTAACTAACTACTTAGCTTCATCAGGTACACTAAATTATATAAACAACACCGCTATCTGGTTCCTGATTGGGCCCCTGCTAGCCAATCCCGTACCTTCTACACAAAGTGAATTAATAATGAACAACATTCACTGATTCCCTTCCAACACATGTTCCTACTACATCTAAGCATACAATCCCAAAATAAGCCTTGTTCTGTAGAATTTTTATAAGTGATATTAAAAACAAAAAATTAAAGTAAATAGAAATTAAAAGTAAAACGAAACTAAACTAAAAATTCTACGTCTTACACCAAAGGGACAAATTATATTAAAGGCTTCTTAATAACTTATTCCACTGTCCATCAATTTTAAGTCCCGAGTTCCAATTCATAACTTTTTCTCCTTCCACTTCTATAAATCTTGCTTCTTTCCATTTTCTAACAGTCCTTCTATCTTCCTGTTCCAGCACTTTCACTTCACTCCAATCCACTAAATGTCCCGTGTCTCTTATATGTTTGTAGATGGCATTTCTGTCCCTCTCCTTTCTAATGTATGCCAACCACGGTGTTATCGATCCGAGCACCAGGGTTATCTCAATATTGGAGACGCGTATAATTACTACGTTCTCAAAGGACATTTACCTCAACGAATGGATGTTGTTATTTACGTGACTGCTTTTCTACACAATACGTAACAAACTGTGGACAAGAATCCACCTGTTAAGCAAATAGGTAGTTCGCGTATTTATGATTCTATAAGTTGGTATATAACCATGTAAACAGAATAATGATTGCTGCGCTGACTCTTTCCGGACAGACCCGATGAAACAACATTACAAAGGTACTTTACGGACCATCCTTTTCCGTCAACTTTGCTGACCCATCGAAAACTTCTCCTCTCGTATTTTCGTCACCAAGGAGAACGAACCATCGTGGTAGAAGAGGTACCAGGACAAATCAATTTTGATCTGGAGTTCGTATCAAATACTTCACATATACTTTTATTACTAGTAAACGGCTGACGCCCTAGTTAGCAACCACTCGACATCGTCGTATCTGTCTGGTAAGTTGAGCGCCTAGCTTTGTAACATATTAATCATGAGACTACGCTACATCCTTTCGATCCCAGTCTAAATAATCACGTTCCCCCTTCGGCAGATCGGGGAACGACACATGGTGAAGATGCTGGGTACCGATCCCAGTACCTCTCGCACGACTAACATCATATTTATATTGTTTTATCCGCTCTTTGAACCTCTTTCCCGTTTCTCCCACATACCACATTTCACAATCACTGCACTGAATATAAATTAATCCTTTTTTCTCTATCATTCCCCTTCTCCTCTTTTTCTCTTTTCGCTTCTCTCTTATCACCTCCAATAGCCTCTTGCTTCCCCTCCTGTACGTTGAAATACCTCCCATTTTCTTCAGCATTCTCTTTATCACCTCTGTTTCTTCTTCTATACTCTCTCACCACAGTTTCTTCTCTTTTTTCTATTTTCCTTTTGTTCCGCTCCCTGCCTTTACTCTCTTCTTTGTTCCTCGGTCTCTCCTTTCCTTCTGTTCTTCAACCTCCTCCTATCGTATCCACTTCTCCTTAAATGCTCATTAAAAACTTCTATGCCTTCCTCTGCTTTTTCTTTTTCACTGTTGACCTGCCCAATTCATGTTGTTAATGAAGTTTCTCTTCGTCGAGTAATTCATATCACTCCTAGTATTGCAATAGTTCCCGGACGCACAACTTTTTGGTACGATTCCGTATATATCTTCCCTTCCTTATTCTCATATCTAAAAATACTATGGTATTATCCTTTTCCACTTCCAACTCCAGTTCTATGCTTTTTAAATCTTCAATTTCTTTTACAAATTTCTCCAACTGCCATTGTGTGCCCTTCCATATCGCTAAGCAAACGTCAACATATCTATTAAAAACACTACACTAACTTGTCACCTCCTTTTAACCGTACCTTCTTCCCCTATTCATTCATAGCAATCTCCGCCAGCACTGAATTCAACCTTGATCCTATGCTCAGTCCCTCCTTCATTCTGACCAACTTTTCACTTATGATACAATAACTATTCTTCCACATCTTTCTCAGAGTCTCTTTCAGCCCTTCCCCACTCCAGCCATTAATCCTACTATCCTTCATATGTTCTGTTATGCCCCTTACTATGTTCTATGTTCTTTCTTCTTAAGCTCCGGAACATGGCTTTTACATCTATACTGAACATGATCGATCTAGCTCTCATCTTCTTTACTTCCCTCAGTCTTCTTTTCAATTCCACAGAGTTCTTCACACTAGCACTCTCCTCTTGTCACCATATCATCTCTAGTACCCTCTTTCTTTTCTCTTCCAGCGGTTCAAACATATTTGCCCCTACAATCCAAGACTGGTCTTAATTTCACTTTCTTCTTTTGAATTTTTGGGAAGCCTTTCGTCACCAGTATCCTACCTTCTTCGTTTAGTCCGCTTTTGTAGCCTTCTTTCGTTAGCGATACCATAAGTTTTTCTTTTATTACTTCGCACAGTTTTGTCTCCTATCAGTTCATAGGTTTCATCACAGAGTTCAATCAGTTTTCCTTTGTATCAGTTCTTTTCTATCACTACAATATCGCCACCTTTGTCCGCTTGTTGCACATATATGTCTTTGCTTCTCCTTATGCTCCCCAACACACTGCACTCTTTCCTTGAGAGGTTTCCTTCTTCCTTTCTTATGTTCTTTTTCACCATTACCATGGCCCTTCTTTTTATCCTTCCCTTAGCTCCTTGTCCTGTACTTGGGCTATCGCTTGTTCAACAGAGTATATGACTTCCTCAGCATCCACTCTTTGATTTTTAACTTTAAACTTATAGCCTAAACACAGTAATTTAGTTTCTTATTCCGACAACATCACCCCCCTATTACCACCACTTTCTTCTCTATGTCCTCCTTTTCTTCTTTCTTCCATCCTAGTCTCACTCCTTTCTCCTCCAGTCTCTTGTGCACTTTGATACTAAACTCCTTTTCCCATACACTAGCCTCTTCATAGCCGCTTCCATTAATATTTTCTTTTCGTGAAATTAGGTGATATTGACTTGATAAACTGTAACAACATCAAGACATTGTTTTCCTTTGGTCAGGCGGGAAGTAAAATATTCCACTGAAGTACCCGAAGTACCAAGTAGGGTAATATGGAACGGCAATCTTCTGGCTCGTTCGGATTTACCCCACTCGAAGTATCGACATTTAGTTCTGTCGATATTTAGGAAATAGATGGCGTGAAAATTTGTGTAGGAGTAAAAAACTACGTGTGTGCGCAGAGGGGGGTGTCCGAGGTATTGAAGAGAAGGTTGCCATGTTTCTGTTAAAAAAAAAACGGGACAGACTCGTTACCAAGGTCAATTCTATATATCAATAGGTACATAGAGATTTCCCTGGAAAAAATAATCTATGGTTTATAATTGACTGCGTATATGAAGATGAGGAATATAACAGCATTTTCTGCAAGTATAAATACGTAGACGCTCCTAAGGAGAACTGGATTCAGTGTTGTTTGTGCTTAATGTGGTGTCATGAGCAGTGCAGTGATTTCAATCCAAAATCCACAGAAAAAAATACAAGTGTGACCTGTGTAACTTAGTAGGTATATGAGTAACTCTATACTTAGCGTAAATAAAAGATTGCATAAGCCCCGGTTCACACTTGCGATGCGGCAGCCGTGAGGGCACCGCACTCAAGCTTATGGGCCATTGAAACAAATGGAGTGGTTCTCACACATAATGCGGGTGCGGGACGGTGCCGAAGACCTGCCGCATTGCCCATAGCGGTGCGGCGACCGTGCGGGGCCCGCAAGTGCCTTACGGGGCATTGCACAGCATTGGATGGTTCACACATGCGATGGGGCAGCCGTGCGGTTTGTCTCTTTTGGAATCTTGTTTTTCTTAATCTAATCTTTTTCTCTCAACTGTTCAATTATAAAAATGGAGATTCTTTATATTTTTTCTCTATTTTAAGTAGAGAATTATAAGCTAAATAATAATAATAATAAAATAAAGTCTGACCGAATATTAACATAAATAATTGGAGGTATACATTTTTTTTTTTTTTTTACATTTGGGACCCACCTTTCCACCCCTACCTCTCCGCATCCTTTGCACAATTT
>JAGDQP010006765.1:25891-70584 GCA_022664845.1 Lepisma saccharinum | reverse complement strand
TGGGGGCTGATCTGTATGATTGGATTTGTATTATTGGAACTCTCATATTGTCTAGATATTACGTGCAAAATTTCATTAAAATCGGTTGAGCGGCAGAAACGACCCTTAGTACTCTTTTTTTTTATATACAGGAAAAATATAATATATTTGCAGAAAGCAAGATATACAATTTAAATAGTGAACGTTACTCTACTTCTCAAAATAACCACCACTGACATCAATACACTTGTCCCAACGTGACGCCAACTTTTCAATACCCATAATGTAGAATTCGTTCGGCTGAGAGCGAAGCCATGAAAGCACAGCTGTTTTCACCTCACTGCCGCTGTTGAAGTGTGTGCCAGCAAGGTGTTGCGTTAGAAGTCCAAACAAGTGGAAGTCTGAGGGCACCAGATCTGGACTATACGCTGGATGTTGTAGGATTTTCAATTTCAAGAAACCCAGCTTTTCCGACATTGATACAGCAACATGGGGACGCGCATTGTCGTGAAGAATGATAACCTTGTCCAGAGGCTTCTGCGGACACTTTCGACCCATCGCAGCTCGTAGACGACCAATGTGTCGGAATAAGCAGCAGCGTTCACAGTTTCTCTTTTGGTCAGAAAATCAGCAAGAAGCACACCTTGGCTGTCCCAGAACCCAGTAACCATAACCTTCCCTGCTGAATTTTTTTGGAGGGGAAGAGTTGGTGTGTTTCCAGACCATTCTCTGTTGCTTGGTTTAGGGGTGTAATTAAATATTCACTTTTCATCTCCGGTGACAATGTGTTCAAGGAATGCGTGCCACCCCCTGTGGTACCGAAACAAATACTCCAAACTGCAAGCCATGCGTTTCTCCATGTGCAATGGTGTAAGCTGCCTAGAGACCCATCTCGCCGACACTTTTCGGCACTGAAGGTCTTTGTGTATGATCTGAAATGCATTTTCATATGAGATGTTTACTGCCCGTTCTATAGATGTGATCGCTGACCGCCAGTCTCGCTGCATCACTGCATTCATAACATCAATGTTGTCCTGTTTGTGAGATGTCTGTGGCCGTCCTGATATCGTTGTTCATCGCGGACACATTCGCGCCCTGCTGTTAATTTCGCACACCAATTACTCACGTTTGTCAGTGGCATGCACGTGTCACCGTATGTTGCACACAACTCCCGGTAGATTTCGGCAGACTTGTTTCCCTTTGACCACAGATACCGGATCACGTTGCGGATTTCCACTGGCTCGAACGTCTCCAGCTTTCTCGACATTTTGGAATATCTGAAAAAAAAAGTTACACTTCTGCCATCTCTCGGGGAAGTGCAGAAGGACATTATATTCAAATTGTATATCTTGTTTTCAGGAAACGCATCACAGTTTTCCTGTAAAAAATTTACTCAAGTATTTTCGATTCTTCCTCATGTTTATTTTTTGTCGTAATCAATAAAAGAATATACTTTTTTTCTTTCATAGATTCTTAGAGTACTTTCATTTAAAAAAGAATTTGGTGTGATATCTCCTCTGCCATATGGTTAAAATCAACATTGCCTGATGCAATATTCATTACAACAAATTCTGCTATTGCAAGCCTTTCATTTTATTTCTAGGTCAGTACATAAGGCAGGACCAAAGTAACATAATGAGGCAAAATTTTGCACACCTTCCTACCAAGATGTAGAAAGAAAGTACACCAAGTTTCATGAAAATCGGAGATAATAGGTATCATAGCCTGGGTGAACTGATATAGAATGACGCGTGTAAAACGCCGTTACACCGCGTATGTCGATTGTCGTGTACATGCTGTCTACGGTATAGTAAAACTATTTTGTGAATATATAAGTCAAGTACAATACTGTACAATAGTACTAAATAACACTTCTATAGTTAACTGCACTTAGATTTCATTGATCTAATGAAAGTGTATAGAATGGACATTTCCGGTAGAATTTTTTTATTGTAATAAAAAATTCTTCTGTTAAAGTAGACTACGGAAAACATTTTCTTCTCTTTCTGTGATGCATTTATGAAGAGTAATGAAGACTTGCTTCAAAACAGTCAGCCTTGCGCTTAATCGGGTGCCGCCATGTTATGACGTAATCAGTCTGCCGACTGCTTGTCATTAACATACAGATGGTATTTGATTAGTTATTATTGTTAACAAGAAATAGCAAAAATGGATCGGAACAAATAGTATAAGTGGTGAATAGCGTTTCTGTATGCCTTAACACGTCATTTAGTTCGTTTTATTCGTTTAAAATTGATTTTTACTTTTAATACTTCTTTAAGATATTGATATATTTTGGTAGCTTCAACACTAATTTATAGCTCTTTTTTCATTATTAAATCATAAGATAGCTTCTAATAATGCTCTTTAGAACTCTTGTACTTAAAAAGAATTACCTATTTTTTCTGTAAAAAAATGTGGGTTTTTACATTCGTCAATTGTATAGTTTTTAATGAATGCTACTGAAGCGTTTTTGAAGAACTTAAAAGCACATGAATTAATAGTTCTCGTTAGGTACTGCCATCTGTTAACAATTTATTATACTACATGTAGCCCGTGAATATATTGAATAGTTTTAGTATGTCATTCTAAACAATAATAAAAGCATGTTAGAAACAAAAACGTAAATTGAAACATTTACATTGAAGTTACTCTTGCGTTCCGTGAAGTAAAATAAAACACGATCTTTGATAGGATTCGACAGCCTTAGGTGAAAGAATAAAAAGTTAAAAGTTGCATGCGCCAACCAATTGCGCCAAATTGCCAACACATCAGGACTGATACAAACCAGCTATAAGAAGAGCACTGCAAGAAAATACTGCCCCCTGTCATTGTTTCGAGCAATTTCTGTTATTAAAAACATGTTTTGGTGTTTTAACTTATTGAAGTGTGTTCTGCAGATTTGTACATGAATTATTTCGTTAAGTGATAATGTGAATGTTCAGTCTCGTTTTTGTTTTTTCGTCTTCAAACTTCTGAATAAGGAACGTAACATAGGGAGAAGCATATAGCTACGGAAATAATACAGATTGATTACGTTCCAATCAGAGGATGATTTTCGTTGTATGACGTAGGAGATTGAATTCTCAGTATTTCATGCTATATTTCTACGTAACGGAAAACCGTAGCGCTGAAATTTCAAAAACATTATATATTATTTAATCTGATGTACACAAACAAATTGTAAAATATATAAGGACGGGGAAAACGGAAATGTCCATTAACTAACTAAGTAGCTTACCGAACCTGGAAGTTTGTCACCGTAGTAACAAACATTCGTGACTCGATTCAATCAGGACACAAGTAATAACACGACATTGAGCATCGCGAGACAATCAAGTTCGGAAATACAAAACGATTAAAAATGTATTGCAATCAAAACTACACTCTAGTAAGATCGTTGCTGCAAAACTGCGTAGCAACTATGCAGCAACAGGCGTAGTGGACACGAAAGTGTTGCTAAACTACAGGAAAGTTACCTTGCAACTACTAAGAAAGAAAAAAGAGTTGTACAACTTGCAAGAAAATTGCGGCAAAATTGCAGTGCAAGAGGATTTCCCTGGAGTTGTAAACAAATTACTTCATTCTTACTGTATTCCTACGATTCTCGGCAATTCTTGCAACTCAATGTCAATTCAAATGCAAATGCACACCTTCTCTGTGTTTTATTTGGTATCCGCACCTTTAGTTAGTTGCAATGGAAACAGATGAGCAACACTGGATTTTCATTCCAGTAACCAGGGAGAAATTCTCGCATTGAAGGGGCTACGAACAGGATATTAAATCAGCTTGTCACATGGTTTCATTGTGGGGGGATTAGGTAAGAACGAATGAAAACTGACGTTTAATATATTCAAACTAGGTGATTGTTTTTTGGTTTTGTTTTCGCGACTCCCCTTTTATCACCTTATTTTTCAAGTCAAATACTAAGATACCTTCTTTAGCTCGAGGAAAGAAACAACAGAGACAATATGGATGAAGGTCTTTGTAATAATACAAAGGCAAGAGAGCTAACAAAGTAACATCGTCACTTTTGTGACAAGGAGCTGGATATTAAAAATGGCGTTTCTTTCTAAATGTCGTTCTCCTTGTTCATCGCTGTTTCTCTGTCTTTTTGCAAGTCTAAGAGATTAGACTAATCCTTCTGAACGAACTTGAAAATCTCTTTTGATGAAGTTCTTGCGAAATCCTTTATTCCTACGCAGGATTGGAAATTCAATTAATGAAAACTGAAGCTTATGCTCTCAGCGACGTACATACATACACTTTAAAAAAAATGACCGCAATGGCCTTGTTTGTTTTATACGTATGGATATTTTTTTAAGTGTAACGTCCTATACAGTATGTCCCCGAGGTAATGTCGAAAACTTTACGGGGTGATTGTTTACATCAAAACAAGTAAAGAAAAAATCCTTTGAATGAACTTTGACACAGGACCCTCAAATTGAAGTGCACATCGTGACAAATGACGCCATGTCTCGGTAAATAATGACGTAAGATGAATGATTGACGAATGAAGCTTAGAGGTGATTTCTATGTTGTCTCTATTAAACCATCTTACGTTGCATAAACCTGTCTATACGGCACTCCCTCTATCACAAACATTGCTTAAATAGATGCATCTGGTACTACTTCAATTGCGATTTGCTGAAGGCCTGAAGCCGCCGTAACGTTGAACGTCTGTAGTTCAGTAACTACTGTGAACATGGATTAAATTTAATGTTTATTAGGTGTAAAAAGTGTCTGAAAATGTATATTTTGTTGAGTGGTAGAGCTTTTAAACCATATGAACATTCTCCAGGCGTGCAAATTGCCTGGAACACATAAGAAACATGTGTAATTGGGAGAGGTGCTGGTTTGACGTTCAACGAAGATAATGCAATGCAGATATTTTGTTTTTAATAGTTGAACTTTGATAGTTCATTAGGGCGAATTCTCTAATAGCCGGAGTTCAAGGTTACCGAGACCAAAAGGTCTAAAATACCTTAAGCAATATTTAATTTGACTACAATTTAGTGTAACTATGTTTTACAACGATGGGTAGATTAGCGAACATGCGAGAGCTATTCAGTTCAAAGCAAATGGTGTTAAAGTGTAATGTCGAATTCACGTAGCCTATTTCAGACGCACAAGTATACACAACTTGTAGTTTTCCCGTATTCATACCTGCATTTATTGATTGATTGAATTATTATTAACGTCCTGAGCGAGCTGGTAAGTTTCTAAGCACGGGAACTACAGTTTAACGTGGGTTCCGAACCACTTGTGTCTTAACCGGGAATCGAGCCCGGGATCCCTTGATTTGAAAGCAGCGAGCGTATTCATACCTCCTGGAATAGCAGGAAATAGATGAGATGTAGGAACTTCTGGGAAGCTTAAATGACCAAACGAAAAAAAAAAATATTTTTTTAAAATTCTTATCAATACGCTAAAAAGTACGATTTCTTAACTTCCCAAGCAACACAGAGATATGTCACTTTCCAGTTATATAAAGGTCAAAAATTGTGTACAATGACGTGAGAAACACGTGAAGAACCATGGTGAAATTTCAGAGTCAAATAGACGCTATTTACATGACGAACGTATGACGTCTCCTAGTAATCATCAATTTTCGTTTCAACCATTTGTCTATTGAGGGCGCGTGAGGAAGTCATACAAAAGGTTAGGATGATGACGTTTAAATGTCTTTCATTATGTCGTTTCAGCAATGACGGCATAGCTTTCACTATTATTTGAAGTACCAAACGACATCCTCTTGACGTCTTTTGAATTTTCACGACCAACAAATGACGATGGATTCACGTGTCTGTGCTGCTTGTTCCCAGTCTCGGAACTTAATACTCACACCCATTCTCGAAATTATTGATCATCATCAAACTTCACTGAACAATTTTGACTTTATTTTGGACTTTGTCGGTAGAGGATCCATGAAGAGATTTGAAATTCTGCGTTCCGAAGCAGACTCATCGAATCGATGGAAACGACTTCATATCTAACTAAACCCTATCTTCACATGGACGACGGGATTTACTAAATTCTTTCCCTATTCACAGACCCACGTTTGAAACGTAGAAAGAAATATAACTCTCAGAGCTCATTTTATCACTGCATTACAGGCTTTCCTTAAATCGACTGACCTTTCTGACAAATGCTCTCATCCTCCAGTGTTGTCAGGTTCCCGTCGCAATATTTCTCTTAAAAATACTAAAAAATTCCGGACTTTTGGAAACATTCCCCGGATTCTAGTTTTTTTTAAATGGAAATTAAAAAAAAAAAACATGCAACAAAATTTCCCGATTTTTTTTCCTTTCACCTTTCCCGGTGCCAGATTTTCCCGTTTTCCGAAAAATTTCCCTCCACCTGAAAACACTGTCATCCTCGCACCAGCGAACCGTCCAATTTACATACTTGTGCTG
Source organism: Lepisma saccharinum (assembly GCA_022664845.1). Taxonomy (NCBI): domain Eukaryota; kingdom Metazoa; phylum Arthropoda; class Insecta; order Zygentoma; family Lepismatidae; genus Lepisma; species Lepisma saccharinum. Next base: position 64,189 of record JAGDQP010006765.1, on the reverse strand, counting down.
TAGCAGAAGAAAAATTAGTAACATTATTTCCCCTCTTGCGGCAACCGATGACCTCTATCTAAAAACGATACTGGACTGACTGCTGCCATTGAAAACTTTATGAATAAATGAAGCGAGTCAGCGGAGACGACACTTAGGGCCATATTTATGAATAACCCCCAAGAGTGGGTGGCTCCCAGGGGCACTGAAATTATATACTCCTGGGAGCCAACCACCTCTTGGGAGTGATTCATAAATATGGCCCTTAATCTCGTTTGTCCACTTCCAGTCTAAACCAATCAGTATATTAAAAAAAAAACCTTCGGAGTATAGAGAAGAGTGACGCAACAATTCTACTCACGAAAGAAGTGATATCCATTTTGCGAGTTACTTTTTTTTTGTGTCACTATGACGGAAGTGTTTCCTTTGTAATAAAATTAAGAGATTTAGTATCCTTCCACCATAGTGACACAAAGAGAGTAATTCGCAAAATGGATATCACTTCTTATGTGAGTAGAATTATTGCGTCGCTCTTTTCTTTACCCCGAAGGGGATTTTATACTGATATCACTTATTTTATAAGGCTACCTATTAAAAAGAAAGTGCATAGTCTTCATACAAAAGGCCGATTTTGGCCCGTAACTCAAAAACGGTAACTCCTAAGAAAAATAAAATAAAATAATAAGCTTCAATTTCCCGCAATTGACCCCCCAAACTCATTTGGAGCTAAACCAAAAGACAGACAGAATGACAGAAATCCTTTTCTATCATTTATGAAAATCTGTGATTCGGCTAAAAAAAAAATCGTAACTTTTGAATCCCTTCACCGATTTTGGCGTGTGATACACCATTTGAAAGGTATTGAAGCGTATATTAAGATTCTGTAAGTTTCGGCCGCCTATATGGTCTGGGGTCAGTGCTATCATCAGAAATGCGAAATTTTTAATATTTTTTCCCCACCGCCCTACGGGGGTCCCAGGGAGGTCCTACCGACACATTTTTTTCTGTCTTAGTATGGGAAAGAGTTTTCAAATGCAAGTTCAAGCATCAAAATCAGGTTTATAGCTCGCTAGATCCGAAACTAGCTGTATACATAGAGTGCCGCTACCAGTGTCCTTTGCCAGCGTCACTTGAAGAACTGCCGTTCATCATGATATGAACCAAATTTTCGGTTCTAAGTTTTTAACGCTTGATAATGCTGTGCGGCTCGGCTCGTTTTTTTACTTGCCTTAATTATAGAAAAAAAAAACGTAAATATTATTTGCAGTATTTTCTATTATATGCAGAGTACAGTGATTTTTTAATATTCCATTTTTTGTAACTGCCATTTTGGAAAATGGTGTCTAGCGGGAAAACATTCCAGAAGTGGAATATCTACCCAAGAAAAATATAATCTAGGATGACTCTAAAATACATTCCATTAATAAAATTCTCTGCACATATGTTTTTTTTACGGGACCATATAGTAGGTCCAAAGATATTGGCCACGTACTTGACTTACTACATAGGGTGACCATACGTCCTGTTTTCACCGGGACAGTCAGTCCCGTTTTTTCACACTGTACTGCCCGTCCCGTTGGTTTCAAGTAAAAAGGACATTTGTCCCGTTTTCCCACTGAATTATTATTATTATTATTATATCTGCACAGTCTTGATTGTTTTCTCCAAATTAATTTATTCTGGCAATACAACAATGACTTATCCGGCGTTAGTACGAAGTCTAGTTTTCAAACTCATTCATTGCTGAAGAAAAGGGAATTTTAAAATAATAAAATCGTGCCATGACAACTTCATTAAAGACCAAAACGACGACAAGAGAGAAAAAGAAAGAGACCAACATAAAAAAACATTTTAACAACAGTGCAGAAAATTATGCTGAACTCATTGGTTGTATGTTTCTGCTTTAACTTAAAACGTGTTTTAGCTTTGAAGGAACCAAATCAGTATTTTTTTTTAATAAGACGAAGTGAAGTGACTGTTCATGTCTTATGTTTAACGAGAATTTGCAAAAAGAACAGATCTGTTTGTTTAAATTATACTTCGCAAATAAATCAAGAATCGAGCGTCAAGTATGTGGGGTGAGTTTTTCACTAGAATGAAAACTAACACGTCGAGAAAGGGTGGTTCCTCTAACATCACCTGATCTTTCGAGAGCCCTGGAGGAGATGCCAATCATTCAGTTACGCATAGTTTTCGTTCAAATGACTGCACATCGAAACTGATAAAGACACCTTTCATAAATATATTCTGTTTCAATGTCGAAATGAAACTGATATAACGTTTACAGATAACAGTGTTTTCTTCTGTGTTTAAATAATGATTTTTAGGGTTTCAGTATGTATAAACTAATACTGTAAATATTTGAAGTGTCCCGTTTTAAGCCCAAAACATTATGCTCACCCAATGACTGCAGCAATATCTGTGTACTGTGAAGTTCCGAGTTCTGTAGACCTCTGAGAGGAGTCTTGGCTAGCGCGCGGGGTAAAGTGGAAGGTACAAAACCAATCAGCGACAACTCGCGCTCTTACTACCTAACTCGCATTGGCTATTACAGCTATCTTCCCGCCCATGATCACGCTACGACTCCTCCTTCGCGGCTACAGAACTCAGAACTAGACTATAACTTCATTCTCAATTTCTACCGACTCCACGATATTTTATATCAATGATAGACAACAAGTATCATGTGTGGGCTTTGTGGTGGACCAACAGCATGTGTATCGGTTTTGTCAGTGTTCTCGTTTCCTCCCACCTTTCCCCCCAACCAATTCTATCATCATCATCCATTCGGCCTGAGCAAAATTAGCCTAAAGACCTTCAATTCAATTCGACTAAACAAAACTACAGCCATCCTCGTTCAAAAGGAGACTCTCATCTTTCCCTGTAGCTTTTCATTGTATTAAACTACGGTTTCTGTTTGTTTGTTGGTCTCTTTGTTTGCAAAATAAAACACTGAAGCATTATTAGGACGCAATCACATAAAAACACACACACATAAATACGCTAACAATAATTGGAAATATGCAATTCACAAAGCACACGCAAATTGCTCAGAAAAACAAACACACCGACAATAATAATAATAACAATAAAAAAAAGAAAAACAAGATGTAGCAACAAATTGGCCATTTTGCTTCCTAATCTAACACGGTTTGATTGACATGCAATCCATTTCAGGATATTGGAATCGGATTGAGTGCGGACATGACAAGCAGTGGTGTTATTTACTAAATTAATCCATTGCAGTATTTCGTTTCACTGGTCACCCAATTTATTTTCCTCACATAGCCGTCCCCCTCATCACTGTTTCACACACACTTCTACATATGTACACACAGAACAAACACATACAACACACACGTCGACAACTACAAATCGTTCCTTCCCAATCCATCCTCTTCACTCCCTCAACCCCCTATCGTTTATCGATTTCGATTCCCCAATTTTGTTGGCAAATGAGCCTTCCGTTCATGTAAATGAGATATGCTAATGGACATAGCTACTTTAACAACCTTCTCTTTATGAATAGCTCGCCAACAATGCCTTTTTACCATTATTGTTATTGTTACTATTAATTAGCATTTTGATGATGAGTGTTTCATTAGTCCTCTTGCGTATGTTTATAATTTATGCTACTCCCTGTGATGCGAAATGCACGTCCATAATTCATCTCTTATACACATAGCTATACACATGGCGGTAATAATAAGATACTTTTGCAAATAAAAAATGATCTATTACAGCCACCAGACAACGTTTGTTTCCAATCATCATGCAACTGGAATCCGAGAAAATCAATTTAAAATACAAAAGTCCACTGGCGCGTAGTGGATTACCGAAATGACGTAGAGGGACCCGGTACATACAATATAAAGGATAAATGATTTATGTCCGTTTTACTAACTTCTTGGAAAATGAACTTTTAAAGTGAAATGTTTCTATTTTTAACACTGTGGCCCATTCCAAAAAAGCTGGTTAAAAGTAAAAAACTCAAGTAAATGATCTCAAAATCTGTACCCGTTTTTTTTTTGGGGGGGAGGGGGTTGCTGATTACGAATCTGAAGTCAGAGTTGCAAAATGTAACTCCCTTCATTTCCTATTCGTGAAACAGCCTGTATATCATGTTACAATCAAGATGCACATCATTTTCATGTTTTTTTGGGGGTTGCTGATTACTAATCTGAAGTCAGAGTTGCAAAATTTAACTCCCTTAACAAATTTTTAACATTTTAGCGTATACTTAAATTATATTCTAAAAATAAATAAATATTACGTTGCTTTTTATAAATGATTTCTGATTGGGTGTAAGTGATACAACAAAGAATCGTAAAATATTTATGAATGTATTATAACAAAACGTTGGGTGATGGTTGTACAACGAAATATTTAAACGGAAATATAATAGGAATTATAGGAATGCAACAGTTCGCTAAATTCTCGGTGAAGGACTTGCAGGTCTGTAGCCGAAACGCGGAAGAAAGAGCTTAACAGACGTTACGTATAAGCGTGATCGACCTGGAGTTAATTTGCGCTTCGGAAGTCGAAAACAGTGATGTAGGCATAACTTTTTAAAAACTAGGGAAATTTCCAAAGCTTTGACGTAGTCAGGCAGAAGGTGACGAGTTGGTTTAGCAGATTTGGAAAGTTAGTCGAAATCCAGCATTCGTACGAGAACAAATAGTCTGTCGGCCTACACCCGTCTCGAGTTGAGTAGTCAAGTGAACTCAATCAAAAGATAGCAAGTAAGTGATACGATATTTCTTCGATCGTTTGCCATCATGTTTGTTGAACTCTGATTGGTCAAATTAATTAACTGAAGATTGGTTTATTGTTTAACATAGATTTACATGTCAAGTTATTGGCACTATGAGTTGTTTTATGAAATTAGGATGAAAGTGTTTCTTTGTTGTATCAATTTTAATAGCTTAGCTGCCATTGTCAGCCGACTAATGAATTTCGCCACTGCAGCATTCCATGATAATTGAAAAGGGATTTCCCTACTATATTTGTTGATTCCTACTCCGATACCAAAATAAAAAGTAAGATTCACTACCGACTAAGATTTACCCAATGGATCACATGCATTCTGAGCTACGTTCTGTACTGATCAATTCAGCACCACGCCACGTACCCCTTCAATATTTGGACGTTATTGAAGCGGGGAGCTTACAAATGGATGGTGGGGAATCACCCCACAAACTAGATGGGAATTGCAACTACCAGTGATTTCTGTTACTCCGAAGCAACACACACTTGTGTAGATGCAGTTCGCGCCTAGGATTTCTTAGTTGTGTGTTAGACATCGCAGTATTAAGATTATTGAGAAATATCAATGTGTATGGCAAAAGCCCGTCACACGCAACTAAGTCACAGTAAATTAAGTAATAATTAATAAATATATCTATAAATGCTTTGTTATGTAATAACGGAATTATAACAAAATTATTTTTGAAAAAAAAAAAAAAAGTCGACTTCATCGTCAAGCGATAAGTTTATAGATGCATCAGTGTCTTATGATGTCGAACATTCTGAACTTGAAACATCGTTTTGTTCATCTTCTTCACTAACTCTCACAGTTAGTTGGAGCCAACAGCAAACTAACAACTTCAGTTGACAAGCCTCTCTCTGTATATATGTCAGGCACGCACACTTATCCCATGTCTTCTAATTTCTCTTCTTTTGAGAGATTTGTGAAAAACATTACACGATGTTTCTATCTTTCGCTTTTCATTTAGTCGTTTATTCTAATAAAATAATTTTCACTCACTTGCTTCACTGGGGGCGCTGCCCTCAGGCCCCCGTGGGGGTTGCGCCCCCACAGGGGAGGTTTGTCACATTTATTGTAACCTACTCTTGGTCATACACCTTTCATACAAAATTTCGTTTCTCAGGCTTCAGTGCTTTGGAAAATGGGTTTTTGGGCGGCCATTTTGATGGCGAACTGTTTCAAAATGTTGTAATATTTTCCTAAACTACTCGTGATGATACACCTTTATGCCAAATTTCGTATGTCTAGCTCAAACAACGTAGAACACTTTTTTGGGATCGCCATTTTGGATCCAAGATGGCGTCTTTGGATACATTTTATATTTTTTTAACCTACGAGTGATGATGTACCGTAATATCAAATTTCACTTCAGTAGCCCCAGTGGTTTAGTCTGTGTATTCTATACAACAATGGGTTTTGAGCGGCCATTTTGGATCCAAGATGGCGACGTTTTCAAATTTGGTATTTTCCCCTTTACCTCCCAGTGATGATGTACCCTCATACCAAATTTGTTGTTTCTAGCTCCAGTAGTTTGGCCTGGGAATTTTGAAGAGAGTGAGTCAGTCAGTGACCATAGGGCTATATACAGGTAGTATGTGGTTGTCAAAAAATTGAATAAAAGACAGGGGGGACAACTTCTGGCAGGACTTTTTTGACTATAACTTAAAATGAGTCTCACAGCGGAGCAACGTAACTTTTTCATAATATCATATTTTAAAGATTTCAATTAATAAAAAACAATAACAATTATTGTTTCACTAATAATTTATATTATTTTGTAACATATATTCTACGTACTTTCAGACGTTGATTCAATTTTATTTGATTATGATCTGCTTCAATCTAAAGCTTTCATACAACTTTCAACCCGTGCGTCGTTTACTGTCTCAGTAACACAATCGATGTCAATCGAACAAATGTAGCTTTACGACTTCTATTCTGGGACAGGTAAAAGGAAATAAGCACTTTTATACGTAATTTCTGACCATTACAGATGTACTATAACCAACCCAACGTGAAAAAATCCATAGTTACTTTATTTTTTTAAACGTTTGGACAGTTTTTTTTTAATGGGGCGCACTGTGTGCTGGAGAGAACAAAATTTATAAGGTCACGTGATCTTTTTTGCCATCTTAGACAATTTCAGGATGTTTTAATTATGAATACAGTTGTTAATGCATTTAGAATTGCAATGAGCATTTTCCCTGGCAGAAGGGATTGCGAAACTTGACTGAGGGGGTGCGCCCGTTCTCCTTTTCACCCCCTCAACAACGCCCCTGCTAAATATATTTATTTATTCTAAGATCTACAGCAGACATATTTGTCCAATTATTGTAGATTACAACCATATTTACAATTTTACATATTTTTTTTTTATTCCAGATCCCATTCATCTATGGCATTCAGACTATTTTTGAATTTTCGCATATTTCCGCTGAAAATATCCAAGTCATTGTACCTTACATTTAGATTATTAAAAGCTCTCTCCGCTCTCCATAGGAATGATCTTCTACGTGATTCTGTCCTAAATCTTCTGATATGGAATGTTTGCCCCTTCCCTGATCTGACTCCTCTGCTTAGCACATACAGCTCCATTCTTTTTAAGATTTCTGTCGAATCGTACTCGGAATGCAAAATTTTGAACAAAGTTGGCAAATCTATTCTTATTCGTCTAGTCTCGAGTGTGGAAAGTCCGAAGTTTCTTAGTAATTCCTTGTATGATACATCAGAAGGAAAATACGAAGTTCGTCGTAGTGTAACCATTCTTAAGAACTTGGCTTGTACTCTTTCGATTTTCTTCTTGTTGTCTAGGTGCGCGTAGTCGTTCCATACCGGTACCGCGAATTCCAATATGGGATTTACATACATTCTAAACAATTGCAGCATCGTTCCATCAGAAAAACCTAGCCTCGCACATCTCCAAATAAATCCCATTACTGTGTTGGCCTTCTTCACAATTGCCTTTACATGATTATTTACACTTAGGTCTTTGGTATAGTTTACCCCTAGATCCCTGACACAGTCTACTGTTTTTAAATCCTTTCCACCTATCCTATACATGTATGTCAGTTCCTTTTACTTCCTTCGAGATATTGACATCTTCACCGACTTTTCCTGATTTATTCCGAGCCCATTGGTCTCAACCAATTTATCTACTCTGTCTATGTCTTCTTGCAGTTTAGTGCAGTCTACTCTCCTCAATTCTCTTGAAGATTTTAACATCGTCAGCATATATTAATATATGACTATTCTTTATTTCCTCGTGTAGAGTGTTAATGTAGATATTAAATAGTAGAGGGCCAAGTTTAGAACCCTGTGGGATGCCTAACCTCGGCGTGTATTTCGTTGAGAATACACCTCCGTATCTCACTACATTACTTCTGTCCTCCAGAAAGGATTCTATCATTCGTACAAAGTTCGCAGACAAGTTTAAAACTGTTAGTTTTTCTAATAATTTGTAGTGTACTACAGAGTCGAAGGCTTTTGAGAAATCTATATACAGTGTGTCTATCTGGAAGCCGTCATCCACTGTCGATGTTGCCTCTTCGATAAATTCTAGGAAATTAGTGTTGATGGATCTTCCCTTTATAAATGCATGTTGTGCCTTCGAGATGATTCTGCCAACCTGGTTGTACAGCCTATCATATAATATTGTGTCCAGAACTTTTGCTAGTCCAGAAATGACTGCCACCGGCCTAAAATGTTTCGTATCATTAGGTCTAGCACACTTGGGTACTGGCACCATTAATGTGTCCTTCCATTTTCTTGGATATTCCGCTAACTCTATAACCTTGGTTATTAATATCAGGAGTGGCTTTCTCAAAATGTCTTCACACACCCCGATGATAAAAGTTGGTAATTTGTCTAGCCCTATACTTGCCTTTGGTTTAAGTTTTCTGATTGCTGCACTGACCCTCTCTTTCGGTGATCGGCATTAGCTCTAGCATATCTAGTTCGTCATTTCCCTGTATTTCCACTTTCCCATTTTTCATGTCTTCTTAGTAGATTCACTACTCTAACTTTTCCCCATAAAGTATTCTTTGAGTGCTTCCGCTATTTTCTTATCATCTGTTAGATCCTCCCCTTTGTGCTTTACGGCATTACCTGTCCTGTTCCTTCTTAGATTTTTTAATAATGCCCAGAGTCGATTCGGTTCACTTGTAGCTTCCTCCTCCATCTTCTCAGGTGCTTTTTCGTTAGCCTCCTAATTTCTCTTAACTATTCCTGTTGCTCAAAGGTACTTCCCTTCTTTATTTCTCTTCTTAACCTTTCTTTTCTCCTCAGCATCTCCCTCGCTGTTGTGTCCATCCAACTCGGGTTCCTCTTCCGCCTTTCTCTCATCTTCGGAACAGATTTCTCTATCGCTTCGAATACCAATTCGTGAAAATTTTCAACCATCTGGTTTAGGTCTTTCGCTGTTTCAATTTCCCCCCCAATTACTTTGCTTCAGCTCCTTGTAGAGTTTATAATCATCTCCATATCTATAGTCGTATGATTCATCCCTATATTCAGATAACCTCTTGGATTCTGTCTTAATCGAAAGATCTAACTTTATCGGTGGATGATGCTCATCTATTTTCACCAACGGTTAACCTTCCTGGAGAATGAACATTTTCATATTTGATATTACCAAGTCCAGTATCCTATCATTAAGATTTCTTATATTATTCCATTGTTTCACATTAAATAAAGCTAAGTAATTTTCAATTGCGCACCAGACAGTTCCGTTGTCTCCCGTCCTTTCATCATCATATTCTAGCTTGGCTGCATTTATATTCAGGTCCCCCACACAAATAATTTTCTCACCTACAGGGCAATTGCACACTATAAACTCAAACATTTCCGTGTATTTTCGTACGGAGGCATTTGGTGGAATGTAAAAACTACATATATACACCGGTCCACTCATCAGCCCACACTTTAAAAGAATGATTTCAAAAACGTCAGATTTCGAGTTTACTCGTTTACAACAATATCTATTTTTACAAGCAATTAGTACTCCCCCCCCCCCCTTGTATCATCATTACCATTCTTCCTATCATGCCTATATATTACATATCTACTATCAAAACATTCATTATCAGATATACTGTTGTTCAGCCAAGTCTCCGTGATTACAATGAAATCATAATTTAGCTCACAAATTTTGATCTAATTCCCCTAGTGTTCTGATATAGTACTGACGCAAACCCCCCATTCTTCCTAGACTTACCTAACAGCAGCTTGCTGCTACTGTCACTCTCCTTCCTCTCCGCTTCTCCTACAAGTCATTGATTCACCCTTGTTTGACTCATCTCCCGCCCTACTTCATTTTCTCGCTCGTCGCTTCTCACTTCACACTCCTCTTCTGATATTGTTTCTTTATCCAGTTTACCATAGAATTTTGTAACTAGCACCCCTTTTGGCCACATCTCATCTTCCCATATTATTTGATTTGCTTCTAAGCTCACCTCAACATAGAAGGATGCATAGCTGTCATATTTCGTCTTCAGTTTGACACATTTATTTACCTTTATTTTGTTTCTATTACATACATAGTCCCTTAGTTCAACTGCACTAACGCCCGGGTCAAGACGAGAAACAGCTTGCTCGTCTTCAATCCATTTGCCACCACCTTCAATCTTGTTTCGCTGTTTGATCCTTGAACCATTTCTTACAGATTGCACTCTTCTTCCACGAAGTCTAAAACTGCCCTCAGCATCGCTCATACTTCCTTTTGAGACCCTTTCGATCTCAAAACAGGTACTTCACCATCCCTACACTCTCCTACATAATTTTCTCTCGAACTTCCATTCAATTATTGTGTCGATCGCGTCACCTGTTCATCAGTCATTGCATTTCGCTGCGTCACATGATTGTATTTCGAATTCCTCCATTCTGTCAACCTCGGTGATCTTTGTATTATTTTGCAATGTTCTCCCCTCATCGTTACACTTATCCTCTCTTGCCATTCTTTTCTGATCATTCTCTTCCGGCAGCTTCGAGTTGAATTCAACCTTCCTTCCTTCCTTCTCCATTGCTCCTCATCACTCCTTTATTTCCAATTTCCTGTAGTGTATTGTCCTTGTACTCTAATAAACTTTCTCTATCCCTGCACGCATTTGTTGCTCCTGGGCTCCGTACAGCTTCAGCAACATTCCTCTTCCCAAATGGTATCTCCACATTCACTCCCTCACTTCTTCTATCTCTCAGTTCAATTATTTGTCTCTTTAGCTCTACCTGGTCACTTTTAATTTCTCTCAGCATACATAAAACATCCTGTAACATTGGCTGTAGTATTCTGCGGCAGTCACACTGCTCACTATGTAATTTCCCACAAGGTTTCATACGAACCTCTGAAATCCCTTCAATCGTTGCGCTACTTTTAACTTCGTTTCTAGTTTGTTTCAATAGGTTTTACTAAACTATGCTTAATCCTCTCATTCACCTGTTCACGACACTCATTACACGTAAAGAAACTATTTTCCTGACAGTAATAGTTATACTGCGCTCGGGACATATCTGGTGTAGTAAAAAGTAATCCATTATTTTTGCATGACATTGAAGGCTTGACATACCATAGTTAGAATAATCCGATTTAGGTCACATATGCGCCGTTTTGTTCGATAACGTGTTGCCATTTGGAAGGTAATATCATGATGCCTCTCTCATAGAAGCCCTTGTCCCTATTGGCAAAAAAATTGAGACAGTCGATGTTCACAAGCCTCTCTTGACGCGAATTTTGCACCAGCAAACGTGTTCGCCATGGACAGGAACAGATGGTAATCACTCGGTGCCAGGTCCGGACTATAAGGTGGATGCATAAGAACCTCCCAACCAAGCTCCCGGAGCTTCTGGCGAGTCACTATCGATATGTGTGGCCTGGCGTTGTCCTGGTGGAACACAATGCCTCTCCTATTGGCCAAAGCTGGCCGCTTCTGGGCGATTCCTGCCTTCAGACGGTCCAATTGTTGACAGTATAGTTCCGAGTTAAGGGTTTGGCCGTAGGGGAGCAGCTCATAGTACATAATTCCCTGCCAATCCCACCAGACACACAGCAAAACCTTCCTGGCTTGGGCACCGTTTGCGCCGGCGCACCGCGCTTCGACCACGACCGTTTTCGCGTGACGTTGTCGTAAGTGATCCACTTTTCATCACCAGTCACCAACCGCTTCAGAAATGGGTCGCTTTTGTTGCGATTCAGCAGCGATTCGCAGATGGAAATTCGGTCCATGAGGTTTTTTTGCGTTAACTCGTGTGGCACCCATACGTCAAGCTTCTTTGTGTATCCAGCCTTATGCAAATGGTTCCACACGGTTTTTTGTGCAATGTTTAGCTCTTGGGCAATCGAAACAGTGCTTACATGACGGTCGGACGCGACAATGTCCATGATTTTATCGACATGTTCGACACGTGGCCTTCCAGTGCGTGGTACATCTTTGACGTCAAAATTACCGGAACGGAATCGACGAAACCAAAATTGCGCGTGATTGGCTGTTACAGTATCAGGACCATAAACACTATTCACATTTGCAGCCGCCTGGCTTGCGTTTTCGCCTTTATCGAAGAAAAACTGTGAACTATAGCGTAAACTTTTTACTACACCAGATATTTAGACATTTACGAACATGAAAAGTGTTTTTACAATCAAAACATGCAATTGATAACTGGTTTTCATATATATATTCTCCACACGAAACACACACAGCCTGCGCTATGGCCGCCATCTTGTCCCATCTTATATATCACTAAGCAGCAGCAAATATTGGTTATGAAACTGCTTCATCTTTTATACCTTCTCCACAGGCCCTCACTCCAATCAAAACCTCAAAGGAATATGGCATTAAGCACTTCGTCTCGAAATTGATTCAAATGTCTTTGTTTCAACCGAAGAGAAACACATTCAAGCTAAAAGTAAGTGCTATAACAAAATATGTTACGATGAGTGAATTTTTACCCATAGTGTGTAGGAAATAGCGTTCTTTTGAGCGTAAAATTCTACATGTGGTTTCGACAGTACCTAGCACCTTCTTTGATGGTGATAAGAATACATAAATCAAGATTTAAAAGAAAATTAAAAGACGATACCGAAGAATACACAAAGATAATAGATTGTAATGAACAATCCGTGGAAAAAAAGGCCAACAACGCAACAAAGGTCAAACAGGACAAATAGGTTAGGTGCATTCCGAACTCATGCACACGTGTGTGGCCCAAAAAACATGCTCAGTGGAGGGCAGAAGAAAAAAGGGATATACATAATTAAAACAGATCGTAAAGTAAAACAATTATTATTGGTATCGATTAAATTTTATTGAGGATTAAGTGGGACATCATAGGACTATCCGAAGTGTGGAGGAAGAATGAAGAACATTTGCAAGTACCGTCGAGGCACACGTTCTACTTCAAAGGAACAGAAAATGGAAAACCGACAGGCGTTGGCTTTATAATTAATAAAGCCCTGAAGTCACGGACCACAGAAATTGAAGGAATTTCAGATAGAATCGCACATGAAATAATAAAGATAAACAGGAGAGACAGTGTAGAAGTTATACACAAGTATATGCTCCAACAACCTCACATCCGGAGGAGGAGATCCAGAAGATTCTGGATAGTAGCAAATCGTATTACAAAATTGTAATGGGAGACTTCAATGCGAAAGTAGGAACCAAGCTGAGCAGTGACACGAAAGTGGGAAACTTTGGATTTGGTAAAACAAACAAGAGAGGAGAGAAATTAGTGGAATTCTCAGAAGCCAACAGACTGTTCATTTCCAATACATTTTTCAAGAAACCGCCCCAGAGGAAGTGGACATGGAAAGGCCCAAATGGGACCAAAAACGAAATAGACTACGTTCTATCGAATAACAGGCAAATTCTGCAAGACGTGTCTGTTCTGAACAGTTTCAAAGTCTCGAGTGATCATAGGATGGTGAGATGTAAGCTGAAACTAAATACTAGACTTCAGAGAAAGAAGCTTATCCGAGGAAAACCGTCACTTTTAGATCTGGAAAATCTAGGAAAAACAGACATACATTCGAGATAGAACTAAGCAACAGATTTAGCGCATTGGAAGAGTTAGAGGCTGAAGAAGACACCAATAGCAGAAATAAAATACTGACTGAGATAATAAGAGAGACAGCCAATAATATAGCAGGTACCAGAAAGAAAAAAGAGAGCAAAATCTCAGAAGAAACTAAACTCTTGATGAAGAAAATAAGGGAAATGAAAGAAGAGGAAAATTACATAAAGAGGATTGAATACATAGAACTAACTTAAACCGTAAGGAAGAAAATAAGAGACGATGTACGAAGATATAACGAAAATTTTGTTAGAAATACAATCGAGGAAAACAAGAGCCTGAAGAAAGCCAAACAGCAGCTCATGATAGGGAAAAAGCAAATAATTGCAGTTAAGAGACCAGACGGGACCGTAACACGAAATAAGGAAGAAATTATAAACATATTTGAAACTTTCTACAGAGAATTGTACTACTCCGAAGAAGAGCTAGGAAATGAAGACAATGACGAAGAAAATGGTGTAGATGTTCCAGATGTAATAAAAGAAGTGGATAAAGTACTTCGAGGGATGAAGAACGGAAAATCGCCAGAAGATGGACTCACAGCAGAGATGTTTAAATGGGGAGGTGTAAACATGAAAGAGGAACTTGCTAAATTATTCTCAATGTGCCTGATGAGAGAAATACCCAGAAGTTGGAATAATGCCGTTATAATTTTGTTGTACAAGAAAGGGGACAAAGAACGCGTTGAAAGCTACAGACCAATTAGTTTACTGTCAGTTCTATACAAAATGTTCACCCAAAGTTGTTTTGAATCGTATTGAACGAGACTTAGATTTTAACCAGGGAAGGGAACAAGCCGGATTTCGTCGTGGATTTAGCACAATGGACCACATACAAACATTGAATGAAGTTATGGAAAGGACTAATGAATATGAACTTCCACTGTGTTTGGGATTCGTAGATTTTGGAAAAGCTTTCAATTGGGTCTCCTTGGCAGCAGTACTTAAATCACTTGACCATCAAGGCATCGAAAATACATACATCAAGCAACTACGAAACATTTATTCGACTGCCACATCTGTCATTAGACTACATCAAGAAAGTGAAAAAAAATAAAGTTAGAAAAGGGGTAAGGCAAGGAGATTCAATTTCTCCAAAACTGTTATCTGCGGTCCTGGAGAGAGAGTTCCAGAATTTAAACTGGGATGAAGTTGGAATAAAAATAATGTCGAATATCTTCATCACCTACGGTTCGCTGATGAATAATAGTCCTGTTTGCTTCAAGTTGATTTCTGTGTAATTTAACGATCTACAGTACTTCTGTATGTTTATTTTGGACGTAAGGTTTAAAGTTGGGTGCTCCTCTTGTCCATTTCCGCAGTATGTGGCATTCTATGTCGGTGCTACATACTCAGCGACTATGTGATACATAGAGTTTCATACTGTATTGTATTTCAGAAGATGTAGTTCGTGTTTAAGTTTTGGACACCGGTGTATATTTATATAAGTAGGTAATAGACCAGAATTAAGCCCCACAGCTGTCTGAAGGACAGTCAGGATTCAAACTTTCTGCGCAGACTCCGGTTTCTTCACATCAGGAAAGTAATTCTTGGTTGAAAAGCAACTCGTATGATTACATGTAGGGGCAAAGCGAATAATGGATTTTAGAACCTTTTAGTAAGAGTTGGCAACAAAACTTCTATGTGACTTGTGATGTCACTAGTGAAGGAACAGAACATCGAGATTGAAGCCTGTATGTTGTGTGGCAAAGAATAGAAAATACGCGTTTCTGAAAAATGTTCAAGATGTGCGTTTCTCAAAATCTTTTCCCTAATATTTGCTAAATTTGTGTGAACGCAGGATAAACGAACAATGTATAACCTTCTTCTTCAAGACTCCTCGGCACGAGGAGATAAATGGAACCGGTAAAATAATGCACCTTTCTTTCCAGTCGATACAAGTATAATATGTTAATTAGAAATAATATAAGTAATGAGAGTACTAAATAAAGTCTTTTCACAACCGGAGTTAGCTTGTTCCCCTGAATAAGCGAAAAAAAAAGGCAATGATCGGGTAATAAGTTAAAAAGGTCTAGTCAGGGTAAAACGTCAAATCCGGTAGAGTTGGGACGGATATGGGGCAGAAGTTCGGAAGGAAGAGTGAAATTGTGTAGAATGAAAATGTATAAATGTAAGAAAGAAGTAATGTATATGTGTGCAATGTAAAAGAATGTGTAAATGTATGGTCGTGTCGTGTATGTATGTGGATCACACTCCCGCACTATTCACTTCCGCAGAGCCTCAGATCTTCGATGTTCGCTAGCTGCAATCCTGTGCCGAACTCCAACAATTTCCATCTTCATGTATAACCTTAGCTTTATTTTCATACTTCAAAGTAATTATGATATGTTCCTATTGAGTGTTGGACGAATTAGGTTAGTTTATATTTTATGAATTATGTTTATATTATGGTTTAAAAGCTTTGTGAATTGTTTAAAAGCATTATCTCTTGTTTTTCAAAGAGATATTTACGATTTAGTTAATTTTATAATTTATTGTTATTATTGTGTTAATTGAAATAGTTCGGGAGTAGGTCAATAGATGTCACTACTATAACTTAGCGTTTACAAATGGCGGGCGTGTTAATAAACACCACGTGAGTTTGATATTTAAGATGTTAGTTAACAGAACATTTATATAAGTGATTAAGTTGTATATTATTATTGTTTTGTATAATGAGATTTGAGATTACTTGAAAAGCAATAACGTTAAACCGACATAAACTATTGAATGTAAGTATGTAAAATGCCATGTCGGGTTTTCACATACAGAGGAATTCATATAGGAAAATGTGATGTTTAATAAACCTCTTGACTATTAACTGCTTTTTTATTTAGCATTCAACTGCGTTTAAGGAGACGCTATTATGAGTGTTGGGGTCTGCTGAAAAGCACCACAGCACTTTATAATAGTTTGGCTCTACAGGATTAGGTGGTAGGCTGAGTCGTCCCACTGCGTGTAGCAGCTTTGGGGCACGGAAGCTTCCTGTATTATTTTGTTAGTGCAACGAATATCCAGCCAAGAATCCATTTTCGCCCTGAGAATAAAATTAGCCGGAAACAAAACAGAAGAGGCTCTGTGTTGAGAGGAAGGACACACAGCAGCAACAGTATTCAAGTAGCGGACCATTTCGATATAGCGACGAGCTTTCATTACAAAGAGGTTTTATTATTCAAGATAGATATATATATATTATATTAGAGGTCCCGTTACAATTACAGCTATGACGTACATGTGGTATAGACAGTCTTTTGTTCTAGATGGCAGCTTGAGGCAAAGTGAATAATAATTATGTTAAAAAATCCAGAATTTGAAAGCATAATTTATCTTTTGTGTTTCACCCAGAACCTTTGTGTGTAACTTTAAGTTGATTCATTTTGATCCGCTTTGTCCCACTATAGGGGCAAAGCAAAATAAATTTACCGTTTAAGAATTTTAATATTATTGGTATATAAGTTTCGTTCGCCATTCTTGTGCTGCCACTTCGAAGTTGAATAGTCAGAGAGACTGCGTTGTATGTACTTATAGTTGCTGTTAAAGTGATCCACTTTGCCTTCCCCGCCCTTTCTCTAGTAAATAATAACTAACCGATAATGAACTTATCATAGTTGAGGTATTCTAATGATTGCTTGGCAGTAATTCTGCCAGACTCTTCCGTGGGGCAGTGTCACTCCCAAATTCTCGAGCGACCCGCAACATTAAATTTTCTACGGAAAAAAATCCGCAGAAACCGAGAAAAACTTAACTTACACCCTATCAATTTTGACTATACAAACCCCCTACCCCCGCAAACTAAAAATCCTGGCACAATCCCTGATGTTTAGGGTAGGGAGTGTAGCGATTTTTTATTCTCACGATTCGTTACTGTCTTTCAGATAATCACATGTGAGGAAATTAATAAAAATAATGAAATATTGAAAAATTAATGATAGTGTCTGAATTTTCCGCTTTACCGAGTGTTAGCAGTTCGTGTCACGGTCACGATGCACTGTGTGAGCCTTTCTAATCCAAAGTCCGTAAGGTGGCAATCGAATCGAATGACGGTTAATCCAAGGATAGTGTAATTGAGGATTTGCTTGTTGCTATCTCATGCCCAACGAGAGAGTGAAATTTAAAAACAAATTAGCATCGACCAAAGAGACGCTCCTGATTGGTTAGCAGACAACTACAGAGCTTGATGTCATCTTTGTTAACTGAAAACAATGGTTTTGATTGGAAGTAAATGGATTCATTGGCCGGGACTAAGCTGTGACGTTTGGTTTCACCTTTGTGGCAAAATCGCAAATCCTCTATTATAACATTCTTGGGTTACTCGAATTTCAATACAATCACGAATTTTAATGTTAACGTAAAGCCAAGATCTCCAACAAAAGATGGCAGTACTATCTCCGTATATGTCTAATGTACTTTTATCGTTGCACGAAATTTCAATGCTGCTGCTCCTACAAATTCAAGCCTGGAGAGTTCCAACTTTCAGGGAAGAAAGTTCATAACCAATTCAAGAGTTCTATCCGTGCCGATTTTTTATTTTCTTGTTCATTGTTGAAAGAGCTTCACTGTTATATTTTTGGATATACATAACAACAATGAAGCCATTTTCATTATGCAGGCCCAGACCGTGATTCCACCTAATGTACAGACGTATAGAATCAGACGCGAGACGGCTTCCATCAGGAAACGTAACTATAACCCAGTCCTAATTCGACCAGGTAATGTGTTCTTGACACCATTGCATACTGGTCTCTTTGTGAGGCAGTTTTAGAGACACAGTTCACCGGTATACGTGCATAAGGTCCTACCTTTTTCAAGTGTCGTGCGACAGTTTGAGGCGATACACGTGTCTCAGTAATGGAGTGCAGTTTATTTCTAAGTTGCCCAGCTGTGCTCCGACGATTCATTTTCGCAGATAACACCACGGTAGGTCTTCTGATAATGGCTCTCTGTCCTCTCCTCAGTATGTATTTGTGTGACGTAGAGGCAATGGTAGCCAATAGTTTGAGAAAAGCAATTCCATGCTTAAGTTTTCGACACCAGTGTACTGATGTTGCAGCCCGTTGTTGGGAGGAAGAACGGAATCATGTAATGGTTGGTGTAGAATGGTTCAACCGTGAATTTAATGAAAATCATTTCGATTTTCGTTAGGCGGGAAGTAAACTCATTATCGCTTCCATAATGGCTGGAGCCGTGAATTGCTGTATATTCTGTGCGTAGTGATGATGGTTCGGCGATTACTCCACCACCATTTCAACATTCCACGTCATGGTGACGTTCTTAGCCGAACCATGACCCAAGTTATAGATAGGGAACTTTCTCGAATTTCGATCAACTACTTCTGCAGTAAAAAGAAAACACCAGAGCTGCTACGTACAGTCAGAACCCGACCAAACGTTAAGAGAGTGAAACAAGCAGTGATCAGGATTCTCAGAGCTTAACCAGAAAGCATATTCTGCTGTTCTCCTTTTATTTAGTACATGTAACATTGCCGTCCGAGATTAATTCTGTACACGGATTTGAATTTACGTCTGTATTAAACACATTTAGTGCCAGAACCTTTCCATGATAAGTACTTTCCCCATAGTCTACAATTTACTTTTGTACTCCAAGTCCACAAATGCACATCATTCTTTGCGTGTCTGAATCCTGGCTTTATATATGAAAATGTTGGTATGTTTTTAAAGTGACAGCTTCAATATCAATGGGCAAGGTGTTTACCTCAGACTGCATGGCATTATTACATACATGAGCTGAGAAACCAACTCCAATTGCTTTCTTAATTAGTGCCAATTAATGCCTTTGATTACAATCGATAAAAATTGTTCTCTCCTTTCCTTGAACGCACACCCAACTGTGGAATGTGTAAATGTCATATTCGTGGTTAAATGTTGTATCAAAATGTGACTTATAAGTACACACTGATTTTGACGGTCACTCGAATGTAGTGGAGCATGAAAGGATTCGAATCGTCATGGCTGTACTGGAGAAACGCTGCTAGGTGTATGAGGTTGTTGGCTCTGATGATGCGCTGTCGACTAAACTATTTACCTTGTTTGTATTCCGTAGACACAATACGGGACATTTTAGCTTCTCGACCACCTTTTTCGGGACACCAAGACAAAATGTTGGAAAAAAGGTGAATCTCGTACAGAGGCGATTCGTCAATAGAGGAAGCGAGGAACTTCCTACAGGCAAAAGAAATATGTTAAATAATAAAAAAAATCTTTCTCATGAAAAAGAAAAGAAAAATATGATAGTTGATGGTGAGATTTGAACCCACGCTCCGGAGTCAACTGGCTTTATACCACTCGGACAGCCCTGGCCGTGTGGCAATGCCAGTTGACTCCGGAGCGTAGGGTCGTGGGATGAAAATTATATGTAGAAAATTTATTTAAATGTGGGGTGGCAACCTTGAGTCGTGGGAGCTGTCAAATATCGAATGCTTTTCTTCCTTAGATGCCTATATAATCTGCACGGATGTGCTGACGCCAAGCGATACACACATATGGACATATAGCGAGATGAGGAAGCCACAGGGGTTTTGTATTCAGTTGGTCTCACTTATTGACGATCTTGACATACCCGTTCACGTTGTGCGAAAAAATCAATGTTGTCAATCTAGCAAGATGGTAGATATATGTACTAACACACGAAAAGCTAAAAATCGACCAAAAAAACACGACACAAAAATACCTAGGACCGAAAATGGATCAGTATCCCATTCTTCCTCACCAAAAACTATAGACAACTATTTTACATGTAACAAAAGTTATTAAACCGCAGAAAATTCAGGATTTATTCGATAACATAAGTGTCTGATAGCCAGTAGATAGTCAAATCAAACGCAACCTCCGAGGAGTCAGGCTCAAGGAACATATTAGGAACGCGCACAAGGATTATCCAGTATCAGGACTGTCTCAGCACCTAAAAAAGCACACATCACAACATAGATACCTCCTCCATACTGCATAAATCCAAAACACACAGTGGAGTGAGAGAATAGTTTATGAAAGTCCATATATCTATAAAAATAAACGAAAATTAAATCTGGATACTGGACAGGTGGATAAAATCTGAATCCCGCTTATCAATAGAGATTTTAATGAACAAACATATTAAGTTTTCTTTCCCACATTACCTTGAGACACACAATAGTAGTTAATTGTTCACCCACCATATACACTGGTACATGCGGTTGGTGCTCGGATGAGCGGTTCCACTGGCAACATTGTCCTCGGCAGATTAACGTCAGCCATCTTGGTGATTTGCATTTCAGGACAGGTCTTCCAGCTATCAACATACACGTCCCTTTTCCTTAAACCGTACCTTCTTATATGCCTGATGATGCGGATAGCTTTTACCGAGAAATCAATCGTGTACTACCTGTTAATAATGAAGTGCCATGATTATTGAGAAGGACTGCTGCCAAAGATGTACGAATAAGAAAATGGTAGTCGTCTTAGGGTCAGTTCTACAATCGACCGCTAAGCTTCTAGTCAGCGCTAAGTTGAGGCCAACTCTCATTTTCCGTGCTCTCATTGGCCAAAATCAGACTTGGCCTTTACTTAGCATTGACTAGAAGTTTAGCCGTCGATTATAGAACTAACCCTTAAAGAATGTGTGATAGCGGAATTTTTTTGTATACTTCCATTCATTTGCTTACCAAATAAAGTACGTACTACTGATGGACCTACATCCTTACGACAGAGATAAAGAGCTATGCAGATTACAACATGCATTTCATTTAAGTTCCTACAAATATCCTGAAGAACGGTAGTTCTACGAGTAACGCTGACAAACGAGTCTGTTGGCGGCACTCACATATATACAGCTAATTTCGGATCTAGCGAACTATAAGCTCGATTTTGATGCTTTAACTAGCAATAGAAAGGTCCTTGCCATACTAAGACACAGAAAAAAAAAAGACAGTAGGACCTCCTGGGACATCTAGGGCGGTTAAAAAAAAAAAATCAAAATTACACATTTCTGATGATAGCACTGACCTCAGACCATATAGGCGGCCGAAACTTGCGGATTCGTAATCCTCGCTTCAATACCTTTCAAACGGTGTTTCACACGTCAAAATCGGTAAAGGGGTTCAAAAATTAGGACACTTTTAGCCCAATCACAGAATTTTCAAAAATGATCAGAAAGTGTGTGTGTGTCTTTTTGCTTTAGCCCCAAATGGTTGTTAGCAGCGGAAGGGGGGGGGGGGAAAGGGGGATCAATTGTGGGCCCCGTAGAGATAATTTTTTTTTTTTTAAATATAGAAGTTACAGTTTTCGAGATACGGAGCCTACCATGGTCTAAAATCGACCTTTTGTATGAAGACTGTTTACTTTTTATTCGATTTCAAGAAAACTCTGACACAATGTGTGCATATAGATGGGATTTTTTAAAACAAATTTTGGGCAGAATCGATGCATGTATGCGGGCACCCTTGATAGAGCTATATTACCTGAAAACGAACTTTGTATAAGGGCCGCACTCAGTTTTCATTCGATTTCGACCAGATGGCGATATGGTGTTTGCCTATGAAAAACACTTAATCCGCGCAAAATGTGGACGATATCAGTGTATGCATACTGCCTTACAAAATAAGTTATATCAGTACAAAAATCCCTTCCGGGTAAAGGGAAGAGTGACGCAAGAATTCTACTCGCAATAGAAGTGATATCAATTTTGCGAGTGACTTTCTGTGTGTCACTATGGCGGAAGGGATGATATTGTCTTAATTTTATTACAGAGAAACACTTCCGCCATAGTGATAAAAAAAGTCACTCCCAAAATGGATATAACTTCTTTTGTGAGTGTAATTCTTGCGTCACTCTTCCCTTTACCCCGAAGGGATTTTTGTCCTGATAAAGAACATACCTTCGTTTCTTCCTACTGTGTTTATTTCCTTTCGAAAAATCGGATGTGTAACTTCCAGAATCCTTTCAGTTTTTATTAACAAGATTTTCGTAACCGTTGTTTCCACAAGCTGTGGAAATGACCCACTAATAATTTTGCGCGTGGCAACTTTGGTACAGTACGCCGATGCACTTTCCTTATTTCGCTAGAAAGAAATTTTGCCAACGAAGGGCGTTCTTCATTAAGATATGCCTGATACATATTTTTAACAAGATAATAGACCCCATGGGCCAGGGGAAGCACACGTACTTTATAGGATTTACAGAAACTGAGTTCACAACCACCTGCCACGTCATCTGACGTCATTAACAGTGCCTAGCAAATACATTTAATCATCCATAAAGGCTCAAACCAAGTGGGTTTTCCCGCCTTTTTCGTTTTATGTCCATTATTCTAATTTCAGCAGAGGAAAACAGAAATTAACTTCCACAGAGAAAAGTTCGTTTCGTCCTTCAATAATGAGTACAATTAGTATTTATTAAATGCTAGTAGTCACTGCAGGATTGTCTGCAGACACTTTTGGGAAATTATTCTGTCCCAAAAGTGTCTCACACACAATCCTGAGTTTACTATTAATATTTTATTATAACTAATTGTGCTCATTCTTGAAGGACGAAACGAACTTTTCTCCGTGGAAGTTAATTTCTGTTTTTCTCTACTGAAATTAGAATAATGGACGTAAAACGAAAAACGAACCCCGACTTGGATTGAGCCTTAAATCATTGTTGAAACATTAATATGTTAACGGAACAAAATGAAAAAGGAACTTTTGTTTTAAAGAGGGTTTAGTACATTGCTCTTATGGCAATATAATTCCGTTCCAGTAAGAACCGGTCGTGATGAGAGGTGATCGTTTTGGGGCGTTTCACTGTACATGTATTGTTCTTTACAAAATACTGTAACACACTGTCGGGGAACCATCTCAATGTGTATCTTAATTTGACACATTGTACAATTTTCGAATGGACAACTTGGTATGGAGGAGGTAGGGAAAGTCTTAAACAATACAAAAACTAAAAGAAAAGTTCTCATTGGGTGAATTAAATATGTTTTATGTATTTTACACCTCTGAAAGCAAAATAAAAAAAGACATTTTCAATAACTACACATTATTTCTTGCGAAGAGACTCTTTCTCAATTTGCCTTAAAGCAGCAAAGGATTATAAATAGAACTCACTTCTGATGCTTTTAGATGATCAGGTACTGATCGGCCCGCATCCCAGAAGTCACTGATGACCATCACTACATCGTATAAAAATTCTCACTTTTCAGTAAACGTGAAACTGGACAAAAATACAAACATCAAATGCATCATCATTATTATTATGTACGATCAAGTTCATTTACAAAATTATGGAAATAATACATTTGACTAAACAATTGCGGTACTCTTTCTTCTTTCTCTCAATTTCCTCACTTTCATGTATATTAGAATTTCAATTGGTTTCTTTCAAAGTTACTTGCTTATTACAAAGGATACTTCATTGGTTACCTAGTTCCGACTTCTGGCGTAGGAAAAGGTGAATCAATTAGAAAAAAATATACAACAAAAACAGAACAGCAGATGTATTTAATAATTGTAAGATTTAGAGATTGGGTCAAGTTCAAAGTGCTTCTTCATCCTTTTGTGCCAAGCAGTAACTACACAATGACTCAAGCAGCATCCAGTTGTGGAGATTTTTGCTCATATGCGAATTAGCCAAAATAATTCAGATATGTTCCCTCTTTTAACCTCCTTTCATCCACGGTTTGAATAAGTTCGGATGTGGTTTGACCCAAAGTCATGAATGCTTCGAATTATGAACACTAACTCCAAAAATCGACTGCTACGCTTCTAGCCAGCGCTAAGCTGAGGCCAGATCATATTTTACGTACGCAAAATAGGACTTGGCCCCAACTTAGCGCTGGCTAGAAGCTTAGCGGTTGATTGCAAAATTGGGGGTAAGTAGTAGTAATTCTCGAGTCAATACCAAAATACTATACTGTTCTCATTAAACAGGCTAGAGCACGAATAAGGTGGGGTGGTCAGTCCCACGTTCGATCGCGTTTACCTCCTAAGGTGTCCAGAAATACCAAGGAGAGAGATTCTGTGATAATCAATTTGATAGAAGGCTGAGTGCACCTCAGAGCGCCAGACATGGGAGCACTGAAGAAAACTCTTTCAGGTCCTGGTCAGGATTACAATCCAGGCTGCCTGATTCGTAGACTGACATACTTACTGGTTAACTAACTCACTCTATGGCTTATGGAACTCGCAAGTTCATCGCCGCAGTAACAAACGTTCGCCATTGAATCACTGATACCGATGTAAAATATTTTCTGTAAATATACCAAAATCATGGTACATATCACATCGGATTTCGTTTAGGACGTTAATAACAAATCAAACAACGAAGTAAACATTTATATTTTGTTTTTAAAACCTCAACCAATAAAGCGAATTAATTATACGTATCTACTGAATATAATTTGTCCTTCCGGAAGAGAAAAAACAATATTTTACACATTGTCCGTAAAGTTTAATCTTGCGCAGAGGTTCTTGTAATCGATTAAATGTACTTCATAAAGCGGACTAATACAATGGGACCACTGTTGAAGAACATTAAAATAATATACACTTTGCTTGACCAAATACTAAACACTTACACATTTTCTTTGCTTAACACAACGTATGTGAATTTACGATACTTCGTTGTCAGCTGAACCAAATCATCAATAAAGCGAGCAAAACATATAAATATTTACAAAGTATATGCTACTATGGTGTACTGTTAATAAGAAAATCAATGGCAAGATTGCAAAGATAAATGTCTGTACAACTACAAGCGCCGCATTTGAACTTTCATATATGCTGAGGTTCACAACATATGGCGGCGGAAAAGAAATCTAAACGAAGGTTTTGTACAACTAGTAAGAAAAAATATAATAAGTCACACTGGAATGTTGTGTTAATTCACTACTTTTTAACAACTATGTCTTGTGAAATTAATGTCGAAGAAAATAACATATTTAAGTTCCAGGAAACCATGTAACCACTGAGAATACGCTTCACAGAGAAAGTAATACGGATTACCTGAAAAATAAATCTCATGAAACAAGCCAGAAGTCGGTAACTGAATCACAATATCTACAAGTCTCCACTGTTCCCAGGCAAAAGGCCAATGATACCATTGGGAAACATTTCTGCCACACAATTTACAGATGACTTTTCAAGAAAATATCATACGACAAAAAAGGCGCAATTTTTTTTTTTTTTTACAGTATGGTAACTCAAAAACAAACTAATATACAATTTTCTTTTAAAAATCTTTTACTAATAAGCTCCTGTAAAAACTGCTTTGTTATTGTCTTCCTGACATATCTTCTTCCACAGTTGACAGACGCGTTAAATTAAAAACAAATAAAGTCACTTCCAAGGTTTGAAACGTTAATCCGACAGGACAGTAACTCACACTACAACCTCCACAGTTTTACTCTTGAGATATGGCACGTTCTTTGCAAACGTACATTTTTTCCGGTATCTTCACAAAGCGCATCGTATATGTTTTTTTCTTAGGTTCTTGACACCCGTGGTCGTTAACATGAAAACACAAACTGACAAATAGTTATTATTATTAATAATAATAATAATAATAAACAATATTTGAACACTGGCAGGTTTGCGTAATATCGCTCTTAAAAAAAAAACCTGGATCTTTCAATAAGGAGGAGGACCCACCGTGTTCTACGTATTAATTAATTATCTTGAAGCATGTATATACTAATATGACAGCGACAGACTGATGGTTCCTCAAGTAAAGATTCTAACGATTTACTTTTCAACAATAAAAGACGAAATTGTGTCACAACCATTGCTGGCAAGATGGCTACTGGAAGTATATGAAGTTGAAGCTAACAGACTACTATTTTAACACGTCTTAGCTACTACCAGAACGTTATTGGAACTTGTTTTGGTCCACCATCCACGCAAATTCATTGGATAAACTTACTATTTTTGACAAATACTTTGAGCGTTTCATTATATATTAACGAAAAACCTTTCTGTCCTGCGAAGAAACCAATATTCAGAAACCATTCAAGCAAAGTTTTATAGTCTCTTATTCCACTCTTCCAGTTAGAATTAATTTTTGAGGAAACTTTTTACGAAATCCGTACATATTTCAGTAAGTTTAAGCTATAGTTAATCCATTTTTATTTCACCCGTAGGTCCTTATTATTCAAATGAGTAACAGAGGAGAAAAAAATTATACATACTGCATAAAACGTGTCTTTTTGTTTTCTTAAAAAACAAGTACAACAAATCGACATGAATAAAGAGGAAACAAAATAGAACATCTCTTAATACATAGTTCTTGTAAAAGAAATAATGAATTTAAAGTGTGCTGCTTCTACACCCTGGTGAGTAAATATCTGATTGCTTTCCGTATGAAGAAAAGAGGCGAAGTGATTTTTGCATTGTGACCCCGACAGTGCTTCAATATTTTTTTTTATTAAGTGTCTACTCAATCAAAATTAACTTTTTTTTTCTCTCTCTCTTTCTCTCTCTCGCACGAGTGGATCACCACTTCTAGAGGAAATGTTAATGTCTAGCAGTATTACGTAGAATAAAATCTAATGTCCTGACATCGTGGCAACACTTGGTTTAAGTCTCAAAAGAAACCAAAAAAATCGAATTCGATTGTGATCAGTTGAACTGTCTTTTTTTTAAATCTTCTTTTCTTGCGGTTTTTACCAACTTGTCCTAAGCTCAACAACATAAAACTGGTATACGAGAAATGCACGAAAAAAAATATATATATATATTTCAAAAGTTTTGGGAACGTGTTATACAGAACTGACTGGCAGCATTAGTTTGGATAGGCCAGTCATGTGGCAGCTTGTTGTTGTTGTGTTGTAGGAGTTGTTTAGTAAGAGCAAGTTGGGACGATGGTTTTAACTCGTCCGCCGAGACGACGAAGGAAGCCTTGAAGGTCGTTGCCAAGGTACAACAACAACAGGTACTAGAAAAGCCCTTTCTTCTTTTTGTTCTTTTCTTTGCCATCCACTTGCCTAAAATAAAAATAAAAGATAAAAAGAATTACTGAGGCACATCTATTCTTTCGAATACAGATACAGAAAGACCTTAAGGAACTCCCAATTTTTATTGTGAACGAAACAGGGAGTTGGACATTTTTTTACAGCAGTCAACGAGACTAGAAAAATTGGAGTCCTCTTTTCAATGATTTCTGTACTATCTCATTTTAAGAAAGTTAATTTTTAAAACTCAATTTAGTTCACAAATACACTATTCATGCTAGGAAATAAAATATATTCCATATCTTGACCATAGAATTCTGACAAACAGAACTTAAAATCAACCTTGATTTCATACAATACTAATTAATACTATAAGAACTGCCTTATATTTAAGTTGCACACACAAGATTAATGCGACTAAAGTCCAGCTTTACCACCACCTGATAAAATTACACTTTATTATCCGACATACCTTTCTTGTACAATAGCTGTTAATTCATATGAGCTACCCGTAGGTAAGTTTTATCTTAACATCAGAATATTGTAAAAAATTGCCTACGAGACGGTATGATCTAGGTACACAACATGAATAATTGACGCTAGTTTGGACTGTGTATTATTTTACACGGTGTATCACATTGATACAAGGTTACAATTGACAAGATGCGCGCGCACCGCCATGGCGCATGCGGAATGAATCGCTTCAGTAGATATGTGTGTGGAGCTGTTCCTACGTGTTACTATGACGGAGGGTGTGCTAACGTGTGCTGAGGATATGAATAATTAACACGAACTGAAAGAGGCCATGTGATAGGCCTTCGAGTGTGTCGGCAATAATGGTTCGTCTCTATTATGTACGACAGTTGGGAGCAATGGTCTCCTATAGGTGCAGAAGATCGTCGTATTCGCAGGATGGCCGTGGAGGATCGAAGAGTGTCTGGGGCTGCGATTCGAGCCTTCGTGAGACCTGGGATCACAACACAAATTGTTCAGAGCCATCTACTGGAGAGTGGCCTCACATGATGAGTCTTCTGGTGTGTTTACCGTTCACTCCTGTCCACCGTCAAATGCTTCTTCCGTCGTGTCACGCTACAGCTCACTGGAAGGCAGAATGAACCTCTGTTTTTCAAGGACTAGAGCCGTTTCTGCCTCGATATCAGTGATGGACGTATGCGGGTCAGCCCTGGACAACGTCTGTAAGCAAGCTGCCTCTGTCAACAACAAACCGAACGTTAAAGAATGGAGACCCTGTAACAGGGTCACCCTTATTCTCCCGAATACCATGACAGCGAATGTTTACATCAAAATGGCGATGGAAAACGTTATGCTGCCATTCACGACCGGAATTAAGGTTGAAATTAACACAGAAAAATTGACAGTCGCCGCGACCGGGACTCGAACCCGGATCTCCAAGTTGCCGGCTAGGTATGCTACCAATTACACCACCACGGCACGGCCAATTCTCTGTATATATGGAATGTTCCTCTCACCTAGACACTCTCCCAACTCTTCATTGCTGGTTACGAGGCCCAGGTACTCCACTCATGCGGAGATTTTTGGTTGAGGAATCTTTCTGCTATCATGCAGTATGAAAGATGTTATTACCCTTTCCACAATAAACCTTGTGTTTAGTAAATGTTGTGTCAATTTTTCTGTGTTAATTTTAACATTTACCAACACAAGGTTTATTGTGAAAAAGCTAATAACATCTGGAATTGAAGTTGTTTCCACACGACTACATTCCCAAAATTCTATTCGAGACACGAACAGGTCCCGGCAAGATTACCAGATCTCTTGCCCATGCAGCATATGTGGAACATGATTGGACGACAGCTGTGGATGCAACCGCAACGACCATCTCACAGGTTGACATCCGGGACACTTAGACGATGGGATGCATACCTATATTCTACCTTGACACGATGCTGGGCGTTTATCCTGGAAGTTGTAACCTTGTAAATTATATCAATGTAAACTAATGTTTTGAACAAATCCATTCACCTAGCGTAACGCCTTCTGCGTATTGGAATGTCATTTCCCGTTAATATATTTTGAGAAACAAATCACTATCGACATATATAATTTTGTTTCTAGTAAAAGTAATTCATTACCCTTTAAGTAAACACCATTTGCCAACTGGTGTCATCATACAGAATTTTCCTAGTATATATAAAAGAAAGGTTTGCCTGAACACACACACAGATACACAAAAAGGTACACAAGCTGTTTAAACGACAATGGTGAAAATTTCCGTACGAAGTGTAAGGTTAGTTTAAATCCACAATCTCTACCGTTAGATGGCAGCACTACCTCCGTATGTCTAATACATTTTTTGTTCTTTGAACGAAATTGCAATGCTGCTCCTACAAATTCAAGCCTACAGAGCTTAAACTATCAAGAGAAGAAAGTTCATAACCATTTTGAAAGCTCTATCCATGCAGATATTTTTTTCTTTTTAGTTCATTGTTAAAATGACTTGATTGTTGTAGTGAATATCCAAAACCTATAACAATGAAGTTCTTTCAACAATGAACAAACAACAAAATAAGAAGAAAAATGCACGAATAGAACTGTTGAAATGGCTATGCACTTTCTTCTGTGCAAGTTTGATGTCTCTAGACTTGAATTTGTAGCAGCAGCATTGCAATTTAGTGCAACGAAAAATATACATTAGTCGAATACGGAGCTAGTGCTGCCACCTAGGTTTAGAGATGATGACTTTACACTAATCTTACAAAGGATTATTTTTTCACCGTTGTCCACTGATAAAGGTTTAGTGAATTAAGCGAAACGTTGAGACTGCGATATTATAATCAACTTGTCTCAGTCTCTGTTATTTATTTACTTCCATAATTATTATTATTATTAAGCGAAATATCAATAAGCTCACATTAAACTTTACCCTCAAATTCGGCTAATAGAATGGACGTATTGTAAGAACGTAAAAAATTAGCTGCTCTTTCAAACTGTTAAAAGATCCAGAGATCGATGTAGTAATAACACTACGTGGTGAAATAAATATCCACCAGTAACTGCACATTACTTCCGCGAGAGTTGCTGCACTGTGTGTGTGTGAGAGAGAGAGACGCTACAATTCCGGAGTGCAACAATGGAGAGTTGTAACATCATCTCCCATATCACAGCACTCTTCGCGATAGCAATGCTCTTGGATACCTGCTCCGCCACGTAATATTGTAAAAACTTAAAAAACTTGCGTTCATTTTTCAAGATGTAAAAACTGAAAATTATAAAATTAGTAAAAAAAGAATTCAGATATTATAAACATAAAAATATTCAATCTGCAAAGTAAACAAAATAAATAAATAAAATCAAAACGGTTTCTTATAAATCAAATATTGTTTGTGATATATAAAAAGTGTTAACTAATGTTTGTACATTAATACGTAAAAAGCACATTAAAACACTGCCAAACTATAAAAAAAAAATATATACAAATGCCACATACAACACAACAACCACCTTCTCGTACAAATAGCACAACAAAATTTAAACAATAAAAAAGTGAACAGGGATGATCAGGAAGGCAAAAATCGTTAGAGGTACAGTTTAGTAAATCACAAACAAGCCACGTTTTCACCACATTAATTGTCTATAGGGCAGCTCTGTGTGAATGTTAAAAATTCTTCTTCCTTAATAATAATAATATGGCGCAAACTTCGTCACTATCATAATCAAAATATTGGCCTAATTCTAAAGTTTCATCCTTTCTCTAACTATGTATAATATTACCGTTCAAGGCGTACCTACCTATTATTTTAAATAAGAAAAAAAATCCCAGTGTCTCGATCTCCAAAAAAAGTAACTTTCTAAATATTTTGGTGAAACTACTTAATTCTAACCTATTCACGTCATGTCTCAACAACTGCTCAAAATTGCAACCTTGTTTTGACCTTTGAGTTGAAATGATCAACTACTTTTTGGCACATGGCATTCATTACAAGATGTCCATTCTTTGCGCCGATTTTCAGGGTACGTTTCGATACGAGCTTATGCTTGAGAGATCCTATGCCGAAAGTTCTCTCTACAAATACACACTATGAGTTATGTACAAAAGAATCGCACATTACACATCGATTACTATAATCTAAAAACTCCTTACCCTGTACGAACTGACATATCGTTCATCCCGTAACCTTTAAGAGTCTTTACCTCAAGCTTCAACTCCTAATGGAGCATTAATTTTATAAGTACAGCTGTGTCCATAAATAGAACTGTATATTTTGTCAAGACAAAGAGTTGGAAGACAGACAGTTTGTACAACAAGACGGAGAAATAATACTTTTAACCGTTAATTACATATAAATCCTCAGACACAACCACTGTAAAGAATCTTTTATAACAAATGAAAATATATTTACACACGACGTTTAGCTGAAACTCAAAATCCCGAGTTGTTCTGTTGTTTCTAATTTCTTTAACTAACAGATTGTGTAGAACTGAACAATAGTTTTAATGAAGTTGGGCTTCTTTTGATAGTCACTGTTCCATTATTCTTTACATTGTATGGTTATGAGGACGTACACACGTTGGCTGTCTATATTTATTAATTTGGAATTGAAACTCACACATTCGTGATCACTCATATATATATATCCTACTTTTAATAGATCAGTCAACTGTATTTTAGATCAAACATACATATATATATATTTATTTTCAAGCTAAATCTAATTTTAGAACATTATACAATTACTACAATTCAAAATGATTTGTATATTTACACTATAGTGGATGGGCACTACATTATTCTGTCTGTACATGCAAGAACCTGATAAGTAGCATTAAAAAAAAAATCGTTACTGTCCCAAAATACTTTACAAGTACCAGCTATGTTCTCTCACAAATGGTTGCCCAGAAACAATATTTGGTTGTCCAAAACAGGGCGTTTCTGTATAATCTCCCATAAGAGAGACTGCTTTCTCCGATCTTGAAAGCTGGTTTTCTCGAAATTAGATCAATGTTACTTATCAGGTTCTTGCATGCAGCAACAGAATTCAACTCTCTTCTTGCATCAGTAATAATATATTACGATAGGAGGACAAATACTTCGAGTACGTCATAGTTGTCTAGGCGAAATACAGTGGAACCTCGATAACTCAGTTCTTTCATATCTTGATTTTTTTTCAGTCCCCTTCACCTTCCCTAATTACCTCTACAAATCGAACGGTTTGAAATAAAATCCTCGATCTGGACGTCCCGTTGAACCTCGTAACTGAAGACCTTTTGCTAGAGAACCTCTACAAGTCACAGTTACAGTATAAATACCTCTAAATATCGAAGTTTTAGTCGGGTAAACCTTTGTAAGTCGAAGTTAAGGAGTTGAACGATCTGAGCCGAGCCTCCTCTTAATGACAACAATCGAGTGAACGAGCACTGTCGAAATTCGCGCAGTCATTTTCATAGAACACTACCCGAACGATTAGAACGGGCGTGAGCAATCAGCTGCCACTGCTGTCCAGCGAATGTCTATGCATCGTGATCAGCATGCAGTTAAGTATATCATTATGATGGCGAAGCGAAAGTGCACAACCCTAACTGCAGAAGAGAAGCGTCAGTTAGTACCAGTCCTCTATATCTTGAAGCTCTGTATTATGCCTTGAGATAACCCGAACTTCGCTAAACTGAAATATTCGATACCTCAATATTTTGTCTTTTCCCCTTCATATTCGAGTTATTATGGTTCCACTATATCCCATGCTAGAGGAAGAGTTTGAATGATGCTCATGGTATAAATATGATATCGCTCTTTACTCTGGCAAAAGCATAGAGTTAATGGCCACTCATTGTTACAACACTTTCTTCTTTAAGCACATGTATGATGTGGGAGTTGTGTACAACACATTCGAATAAATCCTGCTTACATGCAATCAGTGTAAAGTTCTTATGCAAAATCACCAAATTGCTCAAGTGTTGGTTAAGAAACTCACACATCTTAAGGAACACATGAAATCACACGGCACTGATTTTGTACACTTCAGATCTAGGCATCGTCACGTAGCGTGGACCACACCATAATCTTTTCTGGATATGACCAATGGGTTCTCATTGAATACAAAACTAAACATGACAAATATTTTCGCTTAACTACAAGTTAGTTGGCTTAAATGAAAAAAGGGATTTAAACATGCAAAACCATTGTCTTTTTTTGAGGGAGGAAGGAAGGGGGAGGGGGGGGGAGTTCAACATTTGGACGAAATCGGTGTATGCAGACTGCCTTACAAAATAAGTGGTATCAGTACAAAAATCCCTTCGGGGTAAAGGAAACAGTGACACAAGAATTCTACTCACAAAAGAAGTGATATCCATTTTGCGAGTGACTTTCTTTGTATCACTATGCCGGAAGTGTTTCCTTTGTAATAAAATTAAGAGCTATAGTATCCTTCCGCCATAGTGACACAAAGAAAGTCACTCGCAAAAATGGATATCACTTCTTTTGTGAGTAGAATTCTTGCGTCACTCTTCCCTTTCCCCGAAGAGGTTTTTATACTGACATCACTTATTTTGTAAGGCTACATACACAGTCCGACAAGTAAGCAATGAGACTGATTTTATTCTGACAAAACAGAGAATGCAAAATAGAAACCAATATGTGAGTTCGAGAGAGTAATCCTTTATCTACGACCTGGCAACACCGCATGGTCCCGCGTGAAGCACAACGGGAAATATGACGTCAGTACCAGCAGTAAGTGAAAGGCCTTTGTCACGCCAGCGTCATGGAGCAGAGGGCGAATATCAAGTTCTGTTTCAAACTTGGGAAAAGTGACACAGAAACTGTTGAGTTGATGCGGAGAGTGTATGGCGATACTTGTTTGTCTCGTGCACAGATATTTAGATGGTATGAACGTCTTAAAAGTGGTGTGGAATCGATTGACGATGAACCTCGGCCGGGTCGTCCAATTTCTGTTCGTAACGAGGAACTGATTGAAAAGGTCCGTGAACGTGTGCAAGAAGATCGTTGTGTGACTGTGAGAATGATGGAAGGTGACTTTGGTGTTAACAGGGAGACAATTCGTAAGATCTTAGTGGAAGATTTAGGCAAGAAGAAGGTCGCAGCGCGGTTTGTGCCACACTCATTATCTGATGAACAGAAACAAGCGCGTGTTGATTACGCCCGTGACATCATTGCAACTGACCGTAGGAAGAAAAATGTCCTTCTGTCCATTGTTGCAGAAGACGAATGTTGGTGTTTTCGTTATGATCCAGCTACTAAACGTCAGAATGCCGAATGGAAGTCTGCAGATTCTCCAAAAGGAAAGAAACTTCGTCTCCAAAAGTCAAAAGTGAAGACAATGCTCATTTGTTTCTACGACAGTAAGGGTATCATTCATCATGAATTTGTACCAGAAGGTCATACAGTTAATGCTCAGTTTTATTTAGGTGTTTTGGAGCGTTTGTTGAAGAGAATACGTCGTGTTCGGCCTGAATACTCAACCCCAGGTAGCTGGTTCCTTCTCCATGACAACGCTCCAGCTCACCGAGCAGTACTTGTTGCGGAATATTTGGCCACAAAACATGTGTGTGTGCTGAATCATCCCCCCTACTCACCAGATATGTCCCCCTGTGACTATTTCCTGTTCCCTAAGCTGAAGTTGCCATTGAAAGGACGACTTTTCGACAGGGTTGAAGACATCCAAGCAGCTGTGACAGCGGCATTACGGGCCATACCACAAACTGAGTTGCAGAAGTCATTCCACTCCTTGTGTGATCGTGCCACTCGTTGTATTGATGCAGGAGGGATGTACTTCGAATAATAAACAGGTATTATTCAATTACTTTTGTTTGTTTCGTCAGAA
This sequence comes from Lepisma saccharinum, assembly GCA_022664845.1. Lineage (NCBI taxonomy): Eukaryota > Metazoa > Arthropoda > Insecta > Zygentoma > Lepismatidae > Lepisma > Lepisma saccharinum. The sequence goes on along the minus strand of JAGDQP010006765.1, from coordinate 28,646 downwards.
TAAAATCAGTCTCATTACTTAATTGTCGGACTGTGTATATACGTATATATAAATTGCATAGTTCTCATACAAAAGGTCGATATTGGACCATGGTAGGCTCCGTAGTTCGAAAACGGTAACTCCTATTTAAAAAAATAAGCATCTTTTTACCCCAACGGGGCCCGCAATCGACCCCCCCCCCCCCCCCTAATAATACCAACCATTTGGAGCTAAAGCAAAAAGAGAAAAACTTTTCAATCATTTGTGAAAATTCTGTGATTGGGCTAAAAGTGTCATAACTTTGGAACCCCCTCACCGATTTGACGAGTGATACACAGTTTGAAAGATATTGAAGCGTAGATACAGGTTCAGCAAGTCTCAGCCGCCTATAGTCTGGGGTCAGTGCTATCATCAAGAATGTGAAATTTTGATTTTCTTTTCGAACCGCCCTAGTGCGTTCCAGGAGGTCCTACCGACCCAATCTTATTTCTGTCTCTTCGCAAAGAGCTTTCGAATGCAAGTTCAAGCATCAAAATCGGGCTTATAGTTCGCTAGATCCGAAACTAGCTGTATATATTTGAGTGGGGCCAACATACTAGTTTGTGAGCGTCACTCGAAGAACTACCGTTCTTCATGATGTGGGATGCAATCGGCCAATTTACGACCACAAGAATCACGTTCAAAGTTTCAATACAAACGGTAAAAAGGAAATTATAATTGTAACCAAACGTAATACCATACCACGCTAAAAATAAACAGAACCTAATCAGTAATTTTATTCATTAATGGAATCCACATCTTATTACCTCTCACCGCAGTTATATTTAAACAATGAAAATGATTCTTATGGTTGCAAATTTGATGGGCGCATTGCAAATACACCAGAGTGAAGATCATTCCCTTCGTTCCTGCACCGAGCGCAAAAGCCAAGTTAGTTTCCGCAATTTCCGTGACAAAAATCATATACTATCCTATATACGCTTTACGCCAGACCTTCAGTGAGGTAACTATCAAAATATACACAAAAAAACTGGTTCAACTGAGAGTGTCCCGGTAACAGCAACGACCAGTATTTCTATGTATTTCTCAACCAGTTTTGGATGTTTCAACCTTTTCAATGACCTGAAGATACGAACATGTAGTTTAGTGAAAATACATGTCGTGTTAAGTATAGTAATTTTGTATTCAACGAGGACGTACTGGCCACAACCAGTACATTGACAACATATTAAGTAATCTACTAGTAGCACTTTTATTTTGAAATTTTTATAGGTATCTATCTTTCCCTCTGTTCTCATTCTTCGTTATTGTAACACTGAAATGTTCTAAACAACGAAGTTATGTATCTTCTTAAATGCGTTCAAAAACAATATCGAATTATAACAGAACAGAACGAGAGGAAAACAGCCAAGCAAATGAAGCATGTAGACGTTTAAGCTGTCCAGTTCTAACTCAATCATACGCCGTTTATGAAGTACAAAAGAAGCACAATTCACATCGTTCAACATTACCGAAACTTGAAATAGTTTCATACTAGCGACATGCTATACAGATACACAGTAACTTATAAATAATCTACTAGTTAGAAAAATAATTCTTACAGCACAACATAAAAAAAAACTACAGTAATAAGACAAAATATTTACCTGCAATTATTTTAGTACACATCCAGCTGTCATTAAGTTTAAATCATTCCAATTAAAACACAAAAGAACCATGCAATTAGCGAAACACACACAATTATATTGAAATGTTAATGTATTTGATGGTATGATTAAACTGTACTAATTACACTATAAAATAAATTAATGCTTTTAAATCTACATGATCAGTATTTCTGGCCAGGCAAATTTTTTATTGCTGGTTATGGCGTATCTAAGAGCCCTTAGTATCAGCTCCATTTAGATAAGCAGATGTAGCAATAACGCAAGATTCAGACCATACTAAACAGAAAGAAAAAAAAAAAAAGCAAAATAACATGCTAACACAAGAGTGTTTACAAACTAACATTTTAATTTTAGTACGTCTAATTTATAAATTAGAGGGATGTGATTAAAGAAAAAGAGATTTGCTCGATGAAGAAATAACAGTAATCCGTTTTGTTTTTTTTAATACAATCTTATTTCCTTTCGCCTTATTTCGTATATAGTAGCAAAGCCGTTAATGTTGATCAATAAAATGCAAGAATCACGAAAAACTGCCAACGGAATACACAAACAATACATTCAAAGGCTTGCAGCGATGCAGCATCTCTCCCCCCTTCTTAACTCTTCAAAAAGTTATTATTCACCTCAACTACAAACCACATGTCCCATCATTTATTTTTCACCAGGAAAAAAAGTGTATTTAGCTTATATTTATGAGCCAGACGGGAGCTATGCTTAAGTCATGTGGCAGGCTTAGCTTATAAGATGCTTCTCTAGCCCATACATACAAGGCACATACAATGAACCTTTATTTCGTTCATCAGAGAGGGTGCAGAATTACTGTATCAATCAATCATAGCAAGTAAAGCTACTGGAAAAATTATGTTATTTATTTATTTTCAAATGTTCTGTATTGTGTGTGGTGGAGAGAACCCTCGTTCATCCGTGACGACTCCCATAACTTCCTTTGCACAACCAGTAATCACATCGAAATACAAAAGATCTTTTATTGGATCCTATTCTTAACGATTAGTTTGTTACATTCACTTTACTCTTACACGTGTATTGATTCAATGCTGCAGGCAATTCGATAATAATTACAATACAAACCATTCAGGAGGGAAGCGAAG
>JAGDQP010006765.1:4051-20891 GCA_022664845.1 Lepisma saccharinum | reverse complement strand
ACAGCCATATAAATATATATATATATAACAAGAAAAAGTTTTGTGTATTTTCTTTCTCACGAGAGACTATTACGATTCCTTCTGTTCTATCAAATGGTGTAATGGTATCCTATGCATTTTCAGCAATCGAAATTATTTCCTTGCTGACTGCTGCGCCTCGGCTATGGCGCCTCAAAACTAGACTTTTACCGACCCCCAGTTTCTCTCCTACTTCACCCTGGCCTAATTGCATTTCTTCATATTACGTGTTTATATTTTTACTGAAAATAAATTCCCCACTATTATGTGGGGGTATGCTCGGTTGAAATGTGAAAATCGCATTCGGTTGAACTAATGAAATGAACAATAATGACAGAAACAAATCCCTTAATTTCCAATGTCAAATCACATCCAGATATTACAATGTCAGATTAAAATTGGTAGACTTTTCGTATGCTGTTGTGTTAGCACAATATAAGTACATTTTATTATTATTTAAAAAAGTCCTCTAAAAAGGAATGGTGACAGAGGCACGTTAACAACCTGTGGATTCCGTTCTATTTACTTCTGACATTTACTGAAAACAATCATTTAAAATTTTCGTAAAACTATGTATTGAACCATGAGTTATACTGTGGATAATAATTTGATATTTATGGCGACAAAAATTACAGTAATTTAATAATTCTTTCATGTGTAGAGAAAAGCTAATTGTGCAGAGGCAAAGCAAAATGCTTGACATTTCAAAAAGCAACACAGTGATTGGAAAAGCCACCAGTGAAACGCTAATGAGATTATTATCACTACTTGAGCCCATGTATCGATAAACTCCATTGGTTTCAGGGGTGCTGTTATGTTATTGGGACACTATTGACAATTCGATAAGCTTGGCTCCTACGCACGATAACTATTTAACTCACTAATCAGAAACATATCTTTTAGAAAATCAATGACAATGATGATAACCGCGAGGGAAGTAATTTTGTTGCCATTCTCTTTCCTGAAGTCTGCTAACATGTGAGTACAGTGTACAACTTCCTCTAATACGCGAAGCCAATCTTCACTCAAATTGGGACACATGTTTACCAAACATTGGCTACTTTTGACCTGAGAGAGTACCTACCATCTGTCCTGTGAATGTTCAACAAGCGGATGGTCAAGCTTCCTACAGAGTATGGGGTAGTAACTATTACTGCCCAATAATATTTAAGCTTCGTTCTAGCATATAACGTTCAATTAATAATCTGAATTATCAACTAATTATGTAAATTGGTGCTAACGACCCATTAGAATATGTTGTTGTAGAATCATCAAACTCCACGCAAAATGAATTAAAATCTCTCTCAACGAAATCGAAACAAAGCATAAAAGTGTTGTTTATTCTTCTTACAAGGTGAAGCTTGAAACCCAAGTTAGCGCAAAAGCTACATACAGGGTGTTCAAGTAGTAACTGTTATAAACTGAAGGGTAAACTCTTAGAATCGAAAAAAGAAGAAAAAGATCAAGAATTGTAGAAACATGTGTAGTTTCGAAGCTAGAGGTACCCAATTGTTGTACGGCATAGTCAGAAATGATGTCGACAAATAATGGTATATTACGTGTTGTCTTAGCAAATTACAATACAAGTACTTTCCAAAGATTTTATTTGAGCAAAATTTATGACTAAGAGGGCTCCCATTAAAAAATGCAAACTGAAATTAGTTGAAACAGTGACGAAATTGAAGAAAAGAAACTAATAATAAAATCTCTTTAGATACATACTTTTCTTAAACAATTAGTACTAAAAAAGAAAGTTTATGCATGACTAAAAACAAAAGCATGGGGGGCGCTCTCATATATGAGGCGTCCATTTCCAAACGGGTTTTTATCCAAGTGCCATAAATGTTGGGAAATTGACAAAAAACACTTGTTATATACTTATTTTTCAAAGCTAGGGTCAATGTACAGCTCTGCATATCTTACAAAGTTGGAGAAGTATTAGTTTATCAATATTTTACCTTCTTGCAAAAGGATATTGGAAAATATGAAAAATATACAACTTTTACTGTTAATTATGATTTTATCCTTTAATTTCTTATGGTAATTAAATGATCTTGGAGACGGTTTCGAATCGCAAAATCTTACTAATGCATTAGAAAATGAACTCAACAATGCCAATTTCATTTTTTTTTTTTTTTTTTTTTGACAAGGACCAGTCTGGAAATAACCTCCTCATATACTCACTTTATAAATTCTTCAATTCGCGTGCCCCATGATTTCCTTTTAGTCGTAAAATAATAATAATAATAATTTGGTTTATACACTTTTTAGTACGAATTGTTTAAGAAAAAATATGTCTTTAAAAGGTTTTATTATTATTTTTTTTCTAGTTATTTCGGTGTTCGATACTTTTTCTCAAGCTAATGTATTGTGACCCAAATCCTAAAGTGTTCTGCAACCAGTCAAAACCCAACATCGTTGCAGGTTAGTATTAATTTTAGGATAAATAAGTCTATTTAAAAAGAAAAAATATGCTTTTAAAATATAGAAATATATGGAACAATGGAATATTGTATTGTCATCCGACTTACGTCGCTATGCAAATTGTCATCCTTGTATAACGTCGGGGAATGAGTTAAATTAACGTTGCAAGATTTGAGGATACCACGAACCATTGTGAAATAAAGAAAAGAACGTAAAAAAGGTTATTTTTCTGATTAAAATATAACTTAGTCTGTGTCACTTTTAGAATATTTTTCATACCTCAATATATTCATTTGTATGTAACTAAGGAGTAAGTAACGAAATTACGCAATTTACAACAATCAACATTAACGAGTAGGTCATTAAGCAACACACACCTTGTTCTCTTAGTGAATAACCCCAATCAAGCCGGTTTAGGCTGAAGCTCATACGTTTTATTTGTTTCCATAAATGCAATCTAATTTCAAATACTAAATTACGCACCAACTACTAGATTTTCAAGTAACTGAGGTCGGATGTAAAGACGAGTACAAATCTGCTCGAAGCTGCATTCTTCAATCATAAACTTCACTCAAATAAATTTATTGGGTACAATTTTGATCGTGATTTGTTAAGTCTTACGTCATTTCTAACGATGCTTCGTCACGTGTAGATGTCTCACGTCCAGTTTCGGAGCTCTGAGCTAGTTTTGACAATTGGGCCATTCTCCAGAAATTGGACATTTCGTAAAACTGTATAGTTGACAAAAATTGTGCCCTAAATAACTTTCTTTGTTTTTACTTGTTTCTTGGAGTGCTTATTATAACTGGGTCAGTTTCTGTCCACTTTCAAATTTTAATAATATATGATTTAGCTTCCAATATGATTGAGGTTCAACTTCATGGCATGAAACTAGTTTTCCAGTTAATTTTCAAACAATTATCTTTCACAATAATTCAGTTCAAAATATGAATCGTAATTAAATCGAAATTAAACCTATTAGTATGAGAATTACATTTACTAAAACACATGAAAATTGCTGTTTATAAGCTCCATGGATTGACAAAAAGTTGTAATAAAAGTACGAAGCTGGCAACACTGCACAACATTTTTATATGCGTTAGACAGGAAGCAGCCATCTTAATCCTGTTTGAGTGAAACTACAAGGGAGATGCTTCTTAAGTAGACTTATTATGGAACAGAAAAGTTAAAATCAGGTGTGTGTGTCACTTATTCATCATCAACTCCATGGAACTCATAATAATTAGCATTTTATTTTTATTTCTGTTTCCTATAATCACGATCGGAAGCCAAACACTGAACACTGCATTCATGGTTATTTGTAGACTTCCATTCTAACGGTTAAACTTAAAAAACTCCATAGGATTTATTTTATAATCTGGAAATGGAATGGATAACTAATAAAATATTCTCTAAGTACCATCAATATCTACCCATAATGCCTCCAAGATCCCTAAAAACTAACACCTCTTGCAATTTAAAATGGTTTCAATTTTTTATTTTTACCATCCAAAAAACCCTATTTCTGGAGAATGACCCATTTCTTCAAAAAAACTATTTCTTGTTTCGGTACCCTCCAATCAAATTCTTTTTATATAAGACAGGCGTTCTTCTTCTTTTTACTGCGTCACAATTTTGTTTCGTAAGTACCATATTCGAAAATGTATATGGGGCGTTCAAATGAAACCCGTTCGATGGCATTTCAGGGAGAGTAATAAATGTATTTACGTGAACTTTGTACAGTGGACACAGGCATGTATGGCAACTGTTTGAATGGGATCTGTTGCTCAGAAGTGGTCATCGTAAGCATCCAAGCACTTATTTCATTGCGACACCAACTTCCGAATACCGTCCACACAGAATACGAGGGAGGGATCTTTGAACAACTGTTGTACTGCATCCTTCACCTCGTGTGACGTCATCATGCCAGTAACGTTCGGCATTGATGGATTCGTTTGGTTCCTGTAAGTCCAACAGTAATTGTCCGTGGTAATCAAAGAACAATGCAAGACTGGAAGCGGATGCTCGAGATTTGAATTTCTTTGGCCATGGAGTGTGTTTCCTGGTATGCTTACGTCACATATCACTGTGTTACACACAGATGACGAGGTGAAGGCTGCCGTACAACAGTGGAACAAAAAAAAACCCGCTCCCATATTGTGTGTGGACGGTATTCGGAGGTTAGTCTCGTAATGAAACAAGTGTCTGAATGTTTACGGTGATTACATCTAAGAAACAGATCGTACTGAACAAAGTTAATGTATTACTGTCCCAGAAAATGCTATCGTACGAGTTTCATTTGAACGCCCCATATAGATTACGTTGTACGTATAATCCTGGACCTAAAGTATATCCCTTCCCGGAGTTCATTTTTGCTGGTTTGGAATTAGCTTCACTAGAAACTGTTCTCTCAACAAATTACCTGAAGAAGACTGAGACAATAGAGCTCGAAACGTCGGTTATAGGTGCAGTTATAACACAACACTTACACAAAAAAATTCTACGTCGTACAAAAATTAAATATCTACGGTTCTCTTTTTTGTTACCGAAAATAAAAGTAACATATGTAAAACACATTAAATGGTACAGATCGTTCAGTCGGCACAATGATTTCAGAAATATTGCTTCTCATAAGACAACAGAACCTGAAACAAATTTTCCACGAATGTTTTAACATTTGCTAAACTTTATTTTGTACGGGCCATTTTAGCAAATTTTGACTTCGGCCCGTCACGATGAGTGCAATGCTTGTTCAACTCCACAAACATCCATTCCCCAGGGAGAATTCGAACCCGTGAGCTCGGAGAAGCTTACCTAACGCCCTAGACCACACATGACTACCTCGGTAGGCACGAATGTTTTAACACTTTTACGTTCAAGAAAACTGGGTACTGCCTGTTCTCCTTCGATAATAATTGATTTTATGCTCGATTTTTTTATGCTTCTCTACGATCATCATCTTTAGCTACGATTACGAATGGGTAAAGAGGTAAAATCACATCTCACACCTATTCGATTTTACCTCTTTCTGCTCTCAAATTTACCTCCAGATAATGATCATTAAGAAGGATTGAACATTCGAGCATAAAAGTATTTGACCCGGGGAGGATAACCCTTGTAGTAAATATCTGTCTTGTTCTAATATCGCGATGAGGTTATGTTTGATTCAATGAACGGAACACACTCGGAGTACCAAATATAATCACAATTCGATAACACATTTCTATACTATACTATGATGCAGTGAAAACACTTCTATCCTAACAAAAGTGCCAGCGTTAGTGAGAGTGCTCGGAGGTGTTTGTGAAATTTAGCTGAATTGTGGAAAGTGAAAAAGATAAAAAATCTTCCTCCATATCAATGTGGAAAAAGAATACAAAAGTCATCCGTAAAAATAAGAGGACCGGATTATTTATTATGACTTACCGGTGCCATGGACTGCCACACAACACTGTAGGTCTGTAGAATAAAATAACACAAGTATAAAAATCTAAATTAACGAGGCTGTATTGTATTCAGTGAGGGACCGCAGGAGCATTGTTACCAGAATATGGAACAGACTCATACAATGGCGGATGCCTTCGATTTCTAATGATAGATCATTGGAATTTCCTCCTATCTGAAGAAAAAAAAATTCTTCTTGGTACCGGTACTGTCTTTCTAAATATAGACCCAAGGCCGTAAAATACGGTGTTCTACGTGTCTTAGAAATTCGTCCCTCACTCTCTGGAAACTGCACAAATCGATCACTGTCTTTCGATATAATTCGAAGACAATTTGATCTAACATACAGTGTACAGGAAAAAGTAAATGCAGAGAAGCCTACCTACACTTGATCATCAGCTGAACAACAGTTTTAATAACCTACGTAAATGACACCTAAGAGGAGTGATTTGACGACTTTAATATTGACCAAAGTGTGGTAGAGGGCAGGCACGTTCCAATTAGGGCATTCTCCAAATAATTACATTTTAAACTTTACACAAATTACAACATAAAGTCTGTCTCAGCCTAAATCTTTTTGGTCTCATTGAAGAAAGTCCTATTTGAGGTTTATCCCAGCATTCGCATGGTGAGATGAAACCACAATAAATGTTACAATGGCTGTTTCTGGGTTTCGAACTTGAAATCGAAGAGTTAAGATGAGCATAACTCTCATATAAGGCTACCGTCACTCCAATATACCCTTATAAGCATTTTACTATCTGTGCTACTAACTTGTGTCCTTTAGGCATCTTTACATCAAGCCGATACACAACTTTATTTTCACTAATGACGTGACGATAAAGTTGTATTTTAAAACCTTATACGAATTCAGTAGATCTAGAAAGAAACTACACACGGGAAAATATTTGTTACAAAGACTTTTGTCCTATTTGTAAAACATGTATTCACTGAACAGCTGTAAGTCAGAAACTTTAAGGCTCAATCCAAGTGGGTTTTCCCGCCTTTTTCGTTTTACGTCAATTATTCAAATTTCAGTGCAGGTGAAGAAAATGTAACGTTCACGGACCAAAGTTCGTTTCGCCCTTCAATAATGGGTATACAGTTTAAAGGAAATGTTAGTATTTACTTGAGGATTGTGTGGAGACACTTTTGGGACACTATTCTGTCCCAAAAGTGTCTGCACACAATCCTGAAATTACTAGTAGGATTTCTTTAAAACTGATTGTACCCATTATTGAAGTACGAAATGAACTTTGGTCCGTGAACGTTACATTTTCTTTACCTGCACTGAAATTTGAATAATTGACGTAAAATGAAAACGGCGGGAAAACCCACTTGGGTTGAGCCTTAATGTATTATAGCATTACTTGGTTTTAACCTTGCATAAGTGTAGAAATGAGTGAAACTATCATAGTTGACAGGTGTACATGAACAAAACAAAGAATCACGTTACAAATGCAAGTACGTTACCACATTCTGAACTAACTAAGTTTTGAGAGCTTACATGGCGTGCAAGAAGATTTATACAACTGGTCGACTGGGTGCGTAAGTTAACTCTCTCACAGAAACACTTAAGAATGTATTCTCCATTATCGATTGCTTGATGGTATATATACAATGGCATTAGTGCAACCACACACTTACTACAGCGCTATTAAGTTCATGTTCTAAATTCTTCCCTGAAACTTCAGTCCTCCACATCACACACTTACGTCAATTTAGGGGGGAGGATTCGCTGTTGAAATACTGTACTTATTCTTTGGAAACATACATGTGATCAAGAAATAAACACTCCGGGAAAGGATGTTACAACTATTCTGTTACGGCGTAGAGACTTAAATATTGCGTTTTATATGCATACATGTCTAAATTGTACACGAAATTCTAGGTTCATATGCTTAAAAATGTCCAACTGTTCAAAAATGCACATGTCACGCAGGATACATCACGTTCCTTACCTCTCGCACTTGGAAGCATTAACAATGTGTCTTCGCTAGAACGACATGAATTTCGATATTCAAAAATAGTTTTCTAATTCTTTACAGGGGTCGCCGTGGCACAGGCGGTAGCGGTAGGTTGTCTTTCCATGCCTGGCACTTTGAGGTGCACTCAGCCTCCTATCAAATTAAATACCAGTGTATTTGGTATTTCTGGGCACGCTGGAAGGTAAAAGCGCTCGAGCGTGGGACTGACCATTCCATTTCACTTCGTCTTTAGGTCGAGAATATGTGCGGCGCTTTCTGTGAACGACGCATGCGCATCGCATAGGGGTAGCTGTTTATGTCAGTTTTTATATGCTTGAAGTAAAAACGCATATGTTTGTGCGTCACAGGTGCTACCTTTGGAACCTAAAAAATAAATTTTATTCAAATTGTTCCCAAATAAAGGTCTTTCCAAATGCAAAACGAATGTTTCTACTCAGTGAGCCATGGCTAACGGGTGATTGCGAATCAAGGTGTGTAAAGTGACTTGACTTGAGATATGTTCAATGAAGCATTAACTCCACTTTACTTTCCAAGAATCACCTCCCACAATTAACAACCACCTTGATTACTCTCTCGATAAGCTGTTAGCCTTTAATTAAGCATAACATTACTTTGGCCTATTGAAAAAGATAATATAAAATTTGGTATCCCTCCACCATATCATTAAACCATAAACGTAATAAAATGGATTAATAAAAGAGCTTTGTTAACAGAAATCAGAAAGAAAAAATGGACTAAAATTTATTTTATTTCTAAGCACAAGTAGTAAAAAAAACCAAATAAAAATAAGTTATAACAAAAAGTACAAAATCATATATACGTGCGCTAAATCCGATAGTTAAAAAATTAACGCAACACTTACAGAAAAGGAAAATCACAGTACTTTAACATATAGCCTTGCAGGTACATATTGCTTTATATATGTTACACAGTAAATATCTGGAAGCTACCAATATCAGAACAACAGAGTACCTCAAGTCACAGACGTCTTCAACCCTGAGAACATATCAAATACCTAGCACACCATTGATAAAAATAATACTGACAAGTTTTATCAGACATACAACTACAAACATTGTAGTTTTTAAGTTATTCAGACAGATTTCAAAGTGACCATAGTATAGATTTTTTTTTTTAAACAGGGGGAAATATTAAAAACCCGTCCTACTGCTGCTTGCATTCTTGGACGCTATGCCTGTTGAAAGAATGGCGCCGAGGCAATGTGAGGCTGCGCTTCACCTTGGCATATTGTTGCTCGGAAACAGGCTGAGATCTATCCAAACCAAACGATGCCAAAGATACGGTCCTGCAGAATAGGGAAGTTGCAATCAAGCTCTCATGCGAACAATGCATTGCGTTATAATCCTGCACACGGGTGGAATTCTTCAATTTTTTTTTAAAAAACAAAATTTTAATAGGAGACTTTCAAATTTACGCCGATTTCATATTTTTCACGATTAAAAAAGCGGATTTGTTTTGAACAGTTCGGCCGATGTGACGATTTCTGTACGCTACTATGCACTTAATGTCCCCCGCATTCATATCTAACTACACATGTAACAACCGTAGTACATGTCAAGTATATTTATACAAATACGGAAAGAACTCCGATTACTGATGGTCGTTAAAAAAAAAAAAACAACAATCCGCTGGAGATCATATTTCCTTATGCGTCAGCCATACTGCTGTAATGGTCCATAATGATTCTTATTACTTTTAATAGCATATTACTGCTACATTCTATTGCTGCAATGAATTCACATATGGCACGTCAAAACGAAAGGTTTAGTTATTAATGAAGACCAAAATTTAAATCCGATTTTACTCTTAAAAACCAAGAAGAGAACTTCTAAGAAACGGACCTACAATAAACTTGAGCACCTAATGACCATTGCACTAAATTATTTTTCCCTATAGAACACTAAATCCCGGAATAATCATCGAAAGATAATAGTCACGAACTTACCAAGGACCTGAAGACCCGAAATTCTTCCTGAATTCATTATATATACTAAATCAATATACAGTAGAGTCTTGCTTATCCGACATAAACGGGCCGGCAGAACGTCGAATAATAGGGAGGTGTTAAGAAAAGTACTGTTGAACGTCAAACTATGTTTAAATTTTACACATTACGAATCTAATAATCATGTTTTACAACTAAACAGGAAAAAATAACAATTTCTTCAAAGGTTATTTCATACTGATCCTCCTCCTCCATGCGGTAGAATCGGGAGGAAAAAAAAACCTACGTTCGCAACTTGCAGTTCTTGTTGCTGATTGATCCTTTTCTCTGCTATGGTATGTCGGATAAATGAGACTACTGTATAACCAAATCAGGAAGGCATTTTAAGAAAGCAGCATATACGGGGTGAACCCGGAAGATGTGGAAAAACTTCGGGAGGTGATTTCTGAGATCAAAACAAGAAAAAAAAAAAAAAAAAAAGTCATTTGGCAAATTTTCGAATTCCGCTTCGTGTAAGAGATACAGGGTTGCCAACTTGGAAAAGAAAATCAACTATTGACAATTACAATTGAACAGAATGATGTGGACAACCTGCGGGAGGTAGTTCTTTATACAAAACAAGAGGAAAGGTCCTAGGAAAACAAGCAAAAAGGTAGCATCATTTCGGATGTAGAGTTGGTCGAAGGTGAGGGAAAGTAAAGGTCAGAGCGGTGTAGGTCGGATTCCAAGAACAGCAGAGGTGGCGGTCCAGGACAACGTGACACTGTGCGGACTCAGGCAGGAACATTCGACAGGGTACGTCAGTCATTGATTCGGCGTGTGAACGCTTGCATTGAAAGCCATGGGGGCATTTAGAACATTTACTGTGATTAAACTAGAGGTAAGTAAGCTATTGCTGTGTTGTACGTATGTTGGCTACAAAACTACTCTTACTGAGAGCGAAGCCATAGTTACTCTACAGCCTACAGATTATCATTCGTGCTCCGCGTGTGTCGCATGACTTCGCCCATCACCAGTGTGTTCGCTCTTCTTATCTTTTCAGCCATTCCCTTTGTGAGCATTCGTCGTAGTTGTCCACGTTACTTGTTACGAGCGAAACTTGTGTCCGAGAGACGTATCGTCGCGGTCATGCGACAGAACCTTCAGCTACCAGGCAGCTGCTCCTACTTATTGAGACACCTCTGTCTGCGAAACTATGTATAGTAGTTTGTCATGATGCTCGCATGTACATGTTTCCTGTTTGGATGTCTGGAATCATTTCCCGCAGTTTATCCATATCTTTCTAATAAGTTACAATTGTCAACAGTGGTTTTTGGACTCCAAGTTGGCAACACTATCTCTTACACGAAGCGGAATTCGAAAATTTTCCAGATGACCTTTTTTTCTTTTCTTGTTTTGCCCTCAGGAATAACCTCCCGAAGTTTTTTCCACATCTTTCGGGTTCACCCTGTATATTTCATCAAGCATCAGTAAGTTTAAACTGTGCTGATATTATACGCTACTGTATGACCAAATTCCACGACATGAGAACAACAGAAATGGGATAAGATGACCGATATCTATAAAGAACAAAGGCACGCGAAATAAATAAATAAAAAGCAGGTAATTGTAAAAAGAAAAAGACAAGAAGGTATGTATAAGTGGTTTGATGAGACGAAACAGATATTCTTAGAGCAAGAAAGATAATAGTGGGAGACAATTTATTTTCTTCAGTTTCCTGCATCTTTGTGAGTTGTTCGTTAAAGAAGGGTGACAAAGTAAAAGAATTACCATAAAAACAATTATATTAAGAAAATAAAGATGCACCAGTCTTAACCAGTACACTAATTAATCTTATCTTATGCTGACATTTTAACAACTTGTTATTCCGAGAGCTTTGTAGTTCTTTGAATTTTATTTATGGCCTATCGGCATTTCAGGCCGGGATACGGTGAGGAAGAGGATGTTGAAAACTAGGCGGCCATGGTCTAGTTTGTATGCACCCTCCCGGCATTTGCCTAGTGAGGAAAAACACTAGTCAGGATGGACAGCCGCTGGGAACGTTCCCAAGACCTTCCAAATGTTTAGACAACGCTTAACCTCTGGGCCACGACCGCTTGGGAGTCTCAATTTCTGCACGAGATATACCTGCAGAGTCGTTACAACTGAACATCCCGTTTCCCGCCTTCACTTTTCAACTTTATTTTCAAGAATGGGTAAGAAATGGTAAATACAGTGATAATGAAGGGGCTCTTGGCCATCCTAATTCCTTCTGAAATCGATAATAGCTGTGTTTAAATGCAGCAGCTAACTCTTTACGACTCAATTCACAAATCTTTTAAGTAAATAAGAAAGATATTATGGTTTTCTTTCACAAAAGAATCTTGCGTATGGTAAATGGTGAAATTAACACAAAAATTGACTGGCACACGATCTCCCAGTTGCTGGTTGGGTATGCTGTCCATTATACCACCACGGCGATCATGGAGTAAAGGAAAGCATAACCAACCGGCAACTGGAAGATCCGGGTTCGAGTCCTGGTCGACGCCTGTCAATTTTTCTGTTAAAATAAATAAGAAAGGCCTCCCTGGACACCTTAAAAGAGCCGTAGCTTACTATATTTCGTTTCATTGCGTTCTAAAAGACGAAGGTAAAAAAAAATTAAAAACATTAAGGTTCGTGTAAAACAACATTCTCTACCGACAGATGGATGCATTAACTTCGTATCTGTCTTATGTATATTTGTTGTACAAATTCAAACCTAGAGGTTCTAACTTTCAGAGAAGGAAGTTCATAGCCATTTCAAGAGTTCTATCCGTGCCAATTCTTAATTTTCTTTTTTGATCATTGTTGCAGTGAACAACCAAACCTATAGCAATGAAAAAAAAAAGAAAAAAAAAAAGATAGAACTCTAGAAATGGTTATGAGCTTTATTCACTTAAGGTTCGAATTTAAATTTGTAACAGCAGCATTGCAATTTCGTTCAACGAAATAAATGAGAGTCATATAAAGGTAGTGTTGCCATCTAGCTTGTTGCATTACGCTAACCTTAATAAACTTATAAGACTGAATCTTGTGTTTGTTTCGACCATGCTGTTTATTCTTGATGATTTCAATATCGCTACCAAACCTGGTTCTAAACCATGTCAAACCCTCGTACATTTTAAATTGGGTTGTCATGACAAACTGGAGAATTCCTTACCTTTTATTTGCACATGTGCGAAGGAAGATATTGACCAGACAAAAGAAAATATCTATAAACGAGCCTATGGACATACTCTAGCATCAGGAATAAATAGCAAATTACAGGATGGTCAAAAACCAAATTACGAAATACACACAAGATTCAGCCTTACAAAACAAGTAACAACACTAACACCAGGAAAATCAGTGACTGTATTGATATCTGAGAGCTCACTCTTAAAACTGCTTTCATCTGATCAATCTAGGAGACTGTATATCGCTGACAGTGAATGTCTATAAACACGCAAATATTGCAGATGTCGATTAATAATTCCAAATCACTGCTCTTACTTTCTCGTATGACACTGCCCTTAGAAAGAAGAAAATTGCAAATCAAATGAGAAAAAGCAATTAAGCGAGTGCCACAAATAAAGAAACGCATGAGACATGAAAATGCGTATAGAAATAAAGAGATGAATTTGAATTTTATTTTTATGGCCTTTAGGCATCTGAGGCTCAGGCCGGGATATGGGAGGGGAAAGCAAAGATGTCGGCCAGTCTATGTTGAAGGTGCAATCCCGACATTTGTTTGGTGTGACTGACGAAAAACCATGGAAAAACCTGTCAGGACCTCCTGAATGCTACGCCAACGCTCTATCACGGAGTAACGGCAGCTTGGTGAGTACGAAATGAAAACTACTGGCTAAATCCCCACAGAATGGCTTCCATCTGATATGGACAGTGCTTACCAAGTAACAATCAAACCCAGTCTCAACAGAACCCTTACAAAAGGAACAAAAATATGGAACGCAACCTTTCAACAGTTGGTTTTGAACACGATAGGTAGACACTGATCTAGTTAAGAATCACGCTAATGACCAGCAACACCAATTAGTGTTTTGCTTCAGTAACCACAGTTTTCAGATGATGTTTTCCTTTCTTGTCTTAATTGGATTTTAACTACTGCGTGGAAGACGAAAATGAGATGACGGAATGTATACAGTTCCATTTTGAGGGTATTTAGTGAACCTTAAAGTGTGTTTACGGACTTTTAACCATTGTTGTGAAGGAACGAGTGTTTCCGACGTCTCAGATTAATCTGACTCCGTCTTCAGAATAAGTGATATGATTAGAACATGGGGATGCAGTTGTTTCTAGGTGTCTGAGTCGTACCAAGCGATAGCGTGGGTGATTAAAGACGTGTAGCTTATACATGGGTGTATATATATATATATATATATATATATATATATATATATAAACACACGGACTAGCTCTGTAGTGCGCCACGTGACATCGCTGTGTTAAACCGAGTACATCGGCCACAGAGACATTTAACATACTTCGCCAAGCTTACGGCGATAAGGGAATGAGTCGTCCGTAATGTTACGAGTGGCATAGGAGCTTCAAAAGAGGAAGAATGTTCCTTGAAGACGACGAGCGACAACGACATTGGTGACGTGTCATACGGGTCAGTGCTAACAATCCTAACGTCAGAATTTAACATGCAGTGTGTCGCTGCCACGTTTGTTATCCGACTGCTGAGCCCTGACCCGAAGGAACATCGCGTCGCAATGTGCCAATGTCTCTGTGGCCGATTTGCCTAGTTTAACGCAAAATTTCACGTTGTTCCATCTTTCTTTATGTAATCGTAGACTACCATATACAGATGATTATAAAAAACACCACTATAACAACAACTGATATAAACACACACATGTTACTTGGCACACTGCCTTATCTGTAATGGAGCTTACTCTCGCTGCGAGCGCAACCCTGTGTTGCGGCGCGCTACAGAGCCAATCTGGCATTTTTTATACAGACTTGTATTTATTGTGTCTAGAGACCGCCTGCATAATTACATTAGGTTGTTCGGAAATAAAATTCCCCTTTCATTTCACACTGAGTTTTGGAATGGAGTAAACACACCTGTTTTGTTCAAAATAGTGCAGCGACACATCTCTCCCAACGATTCGCAAGACTCTCCATCACATATCTGAAGAAATGTGGCTTTCGTTGACAATGGAGTCCCTTTTGCACTATCCCTGCCTTAGATGCCTAAACATATTGTAGCTTTTTGGTGCCAACTTAGGGGAATATGGAGGGTACTGAAGTATTTCATACCTCAAGTCACAGCTTCTGTTTTCTAATTTTTGCCACGTGTGGCTTAGTGTTGCCTGCTTAGAGCAGAGGACCCTTCCTATTCACTAACGGTAGGTGCTTCTTACACAACTGCCAGCGCGTATCGTCAATTTCTGTACAGTGACAGTGGTAACAGTTTCACCACGAGGACAGAACTTGTAATGGACGACACCCAGTGCAGTCCACCACAACAAAAACACATTTTGTGGCGTGAACTTCAATTTTCGAAAAGGTTTAGAGGGTTTACCAACGTCCAACCACTAGCAACTTCGTACAGGCTCCACTTCACATTATACGTCACAATTCGATCTGGTAGGGGCCCTTGGAGTGACCAACCAACAGGTTATTTCTGGTGTCATCCCACCATTGTTTCTGCCGCTTCCAGTTCATGCGGTACTCAACTGTCAATTTTCCTCTCACTTTCGCTATTCGTTCTAGATAATAAGAAACGGTTAAATTGGTAACCCGAAACTATCGGGTAATAATTACCTGACGGAGGTGAATGGATCTGCCTCCATACTTGCCTTTAAAACGTCGGATTTCGCTATTTATTTACGGCCTTTAGACAACTCACGTGGGAGAAAGAACGTTGGAAGGTAATCGAACAGGGCATCTCGGTATAAATGAGGAAAAAAATACCTGGAAAACCCCAGTCAGACTGGGATTCCTTCCCGGAGCTTCCGATTGCTAAGCCAACGCTCAACCAACAGCTTTAAAGCATCGTTATTCACTCTTAACCTTTATCTTTCCCCGGCAAGGAAGCATTCATGCACTTTCCCTTTTGAATTTGAATCTACGCCTTATGTTACTCTCGCCATATTACATACGGGGCCAACGAAAAAGACTGCCGGCATTATAAACAAAATTCAATGGATATACACGTGTGGTGTCCTAAAATGTTTGAAGTTTTAGACTTACCTTACTACATTTCGTTATGGGCACCGCTTGTAGCTCTGCAGACGTATAGACTACATTATATCTCCTGTTACACTGTCTGAATCGTGTGTGAAGTTGCAGTTTCAAAGATCCCCCTCTTTAAGGTGCTGGATGGTCCTTATCTTCTCAGCGTATACAATGTTTTTAATGTGTCACCACAAAAAGTTCTGTGTCTGAGTTTCGAAGTGACCAGGGTATTAACCCATCTCTTCCAACTCAGGGATTTGAGACCCTATCATTTAAAACATCACAAAGTGACGCTGAAAGCGAGTCAACTCGAAGCCCAGACCTATCACCACAGGACTTTTTGTGGGGGCACATTAACGAGATCGTTGCAGCATTTGCAACTGCAACTCTAGACTCAGAAGACGTGGCAGGAGATAGAATATCGACTAGACGTCTGCAGAGTTACAATTGGCGCCCATATCGAAATGTACTACAGTAAGTGTAAAACTGAATATCTTAAGACGCCACAAGTATATGTCCAAAGGAAGTGGGAGAAAAAGGGAGAACCCCGAGAAATTTTGATTATTATTATTTTTGCACCACACCTGAATTTTACTTCCTATCTTGATGAAATCGACCCTACTGAGCATGTAAAATATAATTGGGGAAGATCATGGATCTCTAGATAGGGAGAAATATGCGTAGATATGTGCTGGGAGAAGAAATAGAAGAAGTAGTTCAGGTATGTATATATATATATATATATATATATATATATATATATATATATATATATATAAATCACAGCCATATA